>JAIEZT010000019.1:22184627-22369627 GCA_019594935.1 Periophthalmus modestus
TTGTAAGTATTGAATGGTCAGCCCATGTTCTGCTGAGGGTCCCAAGTAAATCCCAACCAAGAGTGAGCCCAAAGTGTGCTTTGAGAGAGCGTCCCTTTTGAACCATAAAAAAGTATTGAAATTGAACAATGTTGCAATTGAAGCAGAAAGTACGCGATAACTGTAGCCCATGTACCGGACATGTGTTCCTCATACATGAGTAATTATATTTTACACCCCCAAAAAGTTTATTTATTACAGTAGAATTTAATTAGTGTATCATAACCAATGTAGAATAAGTTCAATACGTTATCACAAAACAACGTATTGTATTTAATACAAACTTGTGCCATAAGCCATCTGGCTGTGCCGCTCTGCAAGCTTGAGGAAAGGATTGTGGCTGGCCAAGGGGGGCCACCCTCTTCACTATGTCGTCTGAAAAGGCATAAAAATGTTCCTAAATGACGAAATATTCTGGCAGGTGAAGTAAAGGTAGAGTGTGCCAAGGAATTTGTAGCCTCCAGATAGGAAACTAACGTCACAATAGAGGTAATAAGGATGCAATACATTGTTCCAACATGGGAAAATCAGGTACTGCCACGGTACAGACGTTCAAAAAGGATCCATTTGCATACGTAAGGTGCATAATTTATCCCTCGCGTTAGGTTATCCTGTGAATCGTGTCCATGAACCCAAAACCTGAGCCAGTGCCAAGAGGACATCGGCCTGAGGTTCCCTACAGGATCACTCACCTCAGGTCCATACATTGTGAGCTGAATAAGACTCTAAGAGCCATGAAATGCCAAGGCTTACTTGAGGCTTTCTATTAACAATCTGTTGTCGTGCTGCATGCTTTCAAACTGTTCGTTGCGGATTTAAATGTTACTTCTATAACCAATGTTAAAGGTTATAACTTGTCTGTCTTCTTTAAGAAAAATCTTCCTAAAACGCAACATGTTGGTTTGGTGTCAAGTTAAGTCTTACAGGGTTGTTGTGCTGCAGAGAAATTGTACTCTTTCTCTGCATTTGGGTTCCCCCATTATTACCATGGTTGCCTGTGCAAACGGTGTCAGGGCAGTGTTGTTGTCCAACTTGGTAAACAAGAGATTGGTTGAAATTTATAAAACCGCTATAGAGAATTTAAGAATAGACTGAACGTAAAATTTGCATATCAAAGAAACACCGTCAGGTAAAATAATTATTTGGTAAAGCAATTTCTTCAAATCTTTCTCCTTCTCCAAAAATCTGGCCAAGGCTTAGATGTCCTTACATAACCATCCGACACAACACCACTCTTTGGGAGCTCCAACCGACTATCGTAAACCGGAGCTATATGGGTGTGCATGAGCTTGTGTGTGCATGTACAGTGTCCAAAACAAACTAGTAATGACGAACGATTAGTGCCGCGTGCAGTAACAATCGGCACCTGGGCAACCACTCGGCAGCTGCCCTGATTTTTATGAAGAGGTGGCACAAGCTGATATAGGGGCACAGCTTACACAGCTACCGCTACACCAAACGGGAACAATGTCACGTGGAGTTGGCGGTGTGTCGGTGAAAAGGAATGATACGTTTGTGGCTGTAAAGATGTTGCATTAGTAGTTGCAAAACCTTATAGCGGGGGATCAGGTGAGGGGATAGACATGTATGAAATAGAAAAAAATTCTGAATGGGGATTAAAGCTGGTGGATATTAGGGTAAACTATGTAGGAGGTTTGACAGGGCCAACAACACAATGATAGGCTAGACCATTAACAGCATTTTAAACCTTAAAATACGGATGATAACAACACCAACAAAAGGTGGCGCAAAAGTGACATATGAAATTCGTCGTGGGGCAACGTTCATTAAATGCTAACTTATACTCGCAAAAAATAAAACAACATCAGTAAAGTTGGTTGGGAGGAGATCTAAAGCATAGGGGGGGTTACAGTTATCCTTTTAATTGATCTCCTTCATAAAAAAAAATAGAGAGGGTCCGAGTCACTACAGAGAAAGTCCAAAATACCAAAGAACATTGCGGCGCACCGTACAAGCTGTGAGCTACCGTATATGAAACGTGCTTGTTTTCACTTATCCATGATGGGGCCGGAAACAGACGGGCGAAAGTCGGATTTTATGATGTGTGATGTAACGGCAATGCACATCTGTAACTTGTGTAATCAAGGTCCCCTACCTCTTTATCTCCTCAGATGTTTAGTGACCCATTAAGAAACACAGCCCACCCTGATTTTTTATTGCTAACATGAGAACCGAACCCATAACACTTGGCCGTTAGTTGCCATGGTTTATCATGCACAGAACTTTATAACCGGGAGTTCTGATCATAGTTTGTGTGGCATTTGTGTGTGGATCACCATCTTTAGGACCGTAGCGCTTGAAACATCCCTTTATTTTAGTGGCTTTTTTAGAAAATACCAGCATTTGAGTCATTAGTTCTGGTGCTGATCTGAACTGTCGGCATCATTATGGCCCTAGATCACCTAATTTAAAGATGCCACTGCGCAAGTCTGGTGTTAGTTTCTCAGCCTCACCTGAAAGAAACACCAGTGAGCTCTGAGTGGTCCCACAACCCACATCTTCAAAGAGGGCAAGGCATGACATGTCTAATCTCCTGTTTGTTTTGTTGCTCTGTATGTACATTCACTATATCCAATTTCTTTATTGAAACACCAAAAGGAGCAAAATCTCATCTAGGTCACTAAATTTGATTGACATATCCTTCATGATTGTATAGTTGTACCATCAAACAAACAAAAAACATCTATTTAATATTGAATTTAAAAGGGGTCCCAGAAATAATTAACAGCCGAAATGGCAAAGACTTTCAATTGAGCATTCGAGAAATAAACTACACAAGGACTAGAACAGGACCAAACTAATTCAGCATTCAAACTAACTAAACAAATGAGCTAAATCAGTAACAACCAAATAACAAGAGTGAACACATCTCAAATAGGCTGACATTTGCATCCGCACTCTTTTAGAGCAATATATTAGAACTTTCCAACCTAACCTTCCCCAATTTACTTACCAAAACATCTTATGAAAGCAAATTCATTTATTTAAATTTATTTGTATCCCTGGTAAGAAAGCCAGAGGATGGTGGACGGTCTTCCATGCACGCAAAATCATTCATGCTCGAAGACCTATACGCCAGCCATTTTGTAATTGTTTTGACCCTTTACAAATATTACAAGTACTGAAAGAACACAGGGGTTTCTTCTGGAGAGATGTGTCGTGCATATCAGTAGCACTCTGGGTCATCCGGTGGAGGGGTTATGACCTGCCTAAGGCCTCATTACCAAACTGGGAGCCAATTATCCCCAGATGTCGATGCAATAGAGTTAGTGACAGGAAACCGCGGGAGATTGGATGAAAAATGTTCATAACACCTTTTTTGAGACATTCTTTTTTTACAAGCATCCCTAAGTTGAATCCCTTTGAAATTTAACCTTGCTTTTAAAGTGTTTCCTGTTCTGGTCCTTGTTGTAAGATTTATAGAAAATGGGAGAAAGTATGAGATTTGGGTCCGGATGTAAGAAATCATCCATAGCTTGATTTAGGACTGTTCCAGAGACTACGTGTAACCATACGTTTTTTGGGGTAGGGTCCGAAGCAAGGGAAGACCCCTGAGATCCACATACAGCTTTAGAGCATTCTGGGCTGGGGCTGAGTGGAGGGGACGAATGAAAACAAATGATCAAACACAGGTCAAAAGGTGGAGATCAAGGCGATGCATGGTCCGCCCCTCTCAGTTTGCAGCAAAAGGAGATTAATGAGGCCAACAAGAGCCATTTCTCTATATCAAATTTTTCGGCCTGAAGCTGAGCCCCAGGGCACATTGGTGTGACCCACCTGTTAAAGTGTTCAAACACTGAGCAGGAGGCATCAGATAAGAGCTCATCTTTACGCAGCCATTGTCACAGGCCTATCCATATTGTTCACTAAATCTTGGGTCTGTTTTTTTTGTTTGAACAAAGAAAAAGACGGTTGGTGGCCAACCACCGTGACTGACAGCCACCACTGAATTGACAGTTTATTGTTCTAATAATAACATTCTTCTCAATTACACAAACATATGTAGCACGTGTCAATTTTTTGGAGTCAAATGGGGCAAGTTTGAGATCATTTTACTTTGTCCCTAATGTTTAGTGTTTTAAAAACCATCAAGCTCTTTGGATTAGTTTTAGGCAAGAGCTTGTGTATGCAGTCGTGCAGAATCAGAGCAGCCACAGCCACCTAGTGAAATTGCAATAAACTTGATTTTTGTTTCTTTTTTTTTCCTTAAAAAAACCCCAAAACATATCACACCAAATGCTCAATTAAAAACTATATAACTTTCTTGTGGGGGTCTGGGTTTGTCTGAAATGTTCCTCACTATGGCATTAAATGTATCCACCTAAAAATGTAATCACAGTTGCCGGTGTATTATTGCCATGAAAAAGCCCTGAAAAAATACATTCTTACTATGAGTAGGATTATAGCTCTTACCTGTAATTTTTGGCCTAGCGGCAGCAGCTGCTTGTTTCCATAGAGATCGACAGACCCTCCACAAGTTTTAAAGTTTACATAGTGCACCTTTAAATTTTACTATGCATAAATGAATACAAAATAATAACATGTAGAATTTGATAATGCAGCCAGAATTTGACATGCACTATAACAATTTGGGAAAACCCAGATGATGATGTCCTGTCTTTTGGAAGCCTCTGATAGGTTTATTGACAACATTTGAGTTAATTAGAGACACACCTGTGATGTATTTGAAGGCACACTTGAAACAGACAAAGACCTGCATTTTTGGAGACATATTCTTTGTCTGATGAAACTAAAACTGAACTGTTTGGGCATAATGAACATTGTATTTTTTGGAGGAAAAAGGGGTAAACTTGCAAGCATGATAACACCATCCCAATTGTGAAATAGGGGTGGCAGCATCATGTTGTTGGGGTTTTGTTTTTCAACTGCAGGAGGCACTGGTGCACTTCACAAAATAGATGGCATCATAAGGAAAGGACATAATGTAGAAATACTGAAGCAACATCTAAAGACATCAGCCAGGAAGTTAAAGCTTTTGGCACAAATGGGTCTTCCAAATGGACCATGACCCGAAGCATACTGCCAAACTGGTTACAAAAGTGGGCCTTAAGTATAATAAAGTTAATGCTTTGGCATGGCCATCACAAAGCCCTGATCTCAAATCCTATTGAAAATGTATGGACAGACCTGAAAAGGCATGTGTTGAGTAAGGCAGCCTACAAACTAAGTTACACCAGTTTCAGTCAGGAGAAATGGCTAAATTCCTGCTAACTATTGTGAAAAGCTTGTGGAAGGATATCCACAACATTTGACCCCAAGTCCATCCAGGCAAAGGCAATGGTACCAACTACTATAAAATGTATGTAAACTTCTGAACTTTGAAGAAAGTAATGAACACTGCCTAAAAATCCTTCTCTCATTATTCTGGCATTTTAGCAATAAGAAACAATTTTGTTCATTCATATTGTCCTAAAACAGAAAAAAGTTTAGTCTGATTTCATATCAGACAGTGAGAAAAAAGAATAAGTATGTATTTATATAGTGTATATGAAACTTTTGGTTTCAATTGTATGTTAATACAACATAACATTCAGTTATTGTGACCAGAGGATACTTAAATGCCGAGAGAAAGGCTGACAAAATACATAGGATCAATACACACAACAGATAAAGGGTGACTTCTAGTGGCCATACATTCCATTACACTTGCAACTACAATTGGAAAGGCCATAACTTTTACAATTTGAAAAAAACAATGCATGGCTTTAAAGAGCAGATAAAAATCAATTTTATTGTTGCTATCATTGTCAATTTTTCTATTATAAAGTAGTAGGCTATTCATTGTCCAATGTTAGTAAAATAACCTGATCTATAATATTGCCTATATGCCTGCATAATAAGAAACCATTAACCATTACAATAATAATAATAACAAATCTGCATTTTGACGTGCAATTTCAACCATATTCAGAATGGTCATAATTACCAATCCTGAAGAAGTAGGCTATAAATGTAGGCTATACGCAGAGCAATATTATCTTGGATGCTCCTACATTTCCCCAGAGTCCCTTGCTGCGCAGCCGCCCCTCTCGCAGCCGCTGCTGTGTGCTGCCTGTGCTCGCGGCGGCTCAGCATCCCTACGCAGAGCACAGCAATGAGGCTAATATAGGGCTGATAGATCAGGATTCTGCTGAAAAAAATGTAACGATTGAACGAGATGAAGAAAGAGGCAAAATGGAAGACAGGATTTTTGTGTCACAGCGCTCTGGAGCACAGACCTTTATTTTGAGAGGAAATGCAGAATATTCGTCCCTTACATTAGGTGCTAACGCAAATATTCAAGATGAAGAAGCAATTCAATCGGATGCGACAGCTCGCCAACCAAACGGGTGGGAAGGTAAGGCACCGTGCACACCGCGCCGTGTCACCGGTGAGCGCAGGGCATTACACAGAGCATTTACAGAGAGCTTTTATGGGCTATGGCCAACATGTGAATTATGAGTCTGTCTTTTATTGTACGTTATCAGCCAATTAGCTCTGGCATGTACGTGAAGTGTGGGAACAAAAGATAAGGCTGATACAAAGCCATCAGTGGCTCTATGCGTAATGTCCATTGGAACAGGCTACCGCAGCAGCAGCGTGTGGGCGCATTGCTCTAGTACCTGCCCACGACCATACATTAAATATAGCATGATCACGATATAAATGCACCATTCACACCCACTGTTCTCTTAAACCGCTGCTGCAGTAAAGATGTGGGGCTGATTAGTGACTGGATTTAGCCCCTGTCATCAAACCTGCCAATTGGATGTGATGCACAGAGATGCGGTGTGGGGCTGCGACGTGAGAAAAAAGGGATCGGCGCACTGTTTTTATTACGCAGTACAGTCAGCTGTTAGGAGGAGGAAGCCCTTAAGGCGTGGGTTATCGATTGAGTGAATTTCTGAAGGTCGTATTGGCATTTAAAGCCCATCTGCTGCTTTTCATTAGATTGGGTTGTAAATCATGTTTCAAACTTTAGGATACATGTTGGGTTACACTTACACTTAATTATTTTTTTTGTCAGTCTATTACATTCTGAATCCTGGATCATAGCCTACAGCCTACCTGAGTGAGTGTTAGTGCTTTTGGCCCCTCATAGTCCATCCCTCAGTCATCACCTCTGAGTTGACATTTGGACATATTGGGTTGGACCGCCGTTAAGTGGCACATATTGGCTGTGTTTATTGGGGACACACCTTGCAGGCTCAGTTTGTCCTATCACTGTAAACTCTCTTCTTTTTAAACCAAGGTAGAGTGACTCATTACCAGGGCCATGTGGGTGTGAGGCTGGAGTGGGCAAGAGGAAGGCCTATGTGAGAGAATGGGCCGGTCTGGCATATCTGTGGATCTGATAAAGCTCAATACTCTTTAAGACACTGGCCATTAGTGCTTTTCATGAGGCTGAGCAGCCTGCTGAGTCTGGATTTTCTATTATAAGCCGTAATGAGGAAACGCCATATTTATATCAAGATAATATGCGTAACCACTAGAGCAGATACGTGGTCTTGCAGTACCACCCACTGATCTGAAGTTTGATTTGACTTATTACAAAGTGCCAAGTCGGATATTTCGGGCCTCACTCTATATACAGTATGTTAACTGGTGTCAACACCTCATGGTTTTTCTTTCGTCATTATTAATGCCAGTGCTTTGAACCCTGCCCATATACGATCTTAACATTTCTTGGAACATGAGTTTGACAATTCTTAACAGTACCACAAAGAGGGATAAAGTACTTTTATAAAGGCGTTGTACTATAGATTAGAAATCTGCCTATGCATTATGTACATAAGGAGACCCGTGATAACTCCTTAACAATGTCAGTTTTTTTTGTATACAGGAAAGTAAAAAAGGAAACCAGACTAATAATGATTTTGCATTCAATACTTATGGATGTGAAAAGTCTTGTTCATGTCACTGATTGTATTGTTATCTTAAGGCACTTCTGCTTGACTTGACCCACCTTCCAGTGCTACTGGAACAACCTGTTAGAAGCACTTTGTGACTGCAGTGCAGTGTCTGGGTAACCTTCTCCCGATCTTGAGCTAGGCTTTTGATCTGGAGTGCCCTTTTCATGGATTAGCCTGTTGTACCCATTTTAGGTTAATGGGTAAGTAGTGCTCTTAAGAAAACCCAGCCTGACACAGGGAGAACATAGAAACTCCACACAGCATGGGCTGACTGGGAGTTGAACCCAGGACCATCTTGCATTGAGATATATTGGAAATACTGTAGCCGACCAGTGTAAACGTACTAACTTAAGTAACTTCAGTCATGTATTCTGCTCATGAGCTAGGACCCATTGCCTTGCGCTTACATGAGTTTGTGTAGTGTTTTATCTCCGATAGATATTGGAAATATAAAGTAGTGGGGGTTGGTGATCAGGTGTGCTGTGTCAGCATCTCTCGGTCCCAAGGTTGCTGCTGCTGCCGCTGCTCTGCTTCTCCTGTGGGTGAAATGTGTCATGTGACTGTAAGCTTGACCAATCCCCTCTATGCATTAAGACTATGCTGGAGTATGTGCACTCATGCATATGCTATGGCTCATAGAAACGTGTTATGGAGCAGAGACAACAGTATGCCGTGGCTACATGACGTGGAAATCATTTGTCCGATGTTAGCTGTGAGATCTGATGCTAGTTCTAAGTGCCTGTTACAGTACAGTGTGTGTCATGTCTAAACATGCCAGGTTGAAGCAGCTCCAATAACCCTCCCTTATTCTTGACCCCATTTCTCGATTCCCAACTCACTGTCCTATTTAGGTCTAGGACAGCACTGGTTCAAGATTGTTTTCCAGCATATCATAACAGAGTGCTGCACATCACAGAGGGAGAGGCCTATGTACCATTCAAAGAAGAATTTCAGTTTTCTTCCTAACGCTTTCATTGCACATTTAATGTGATTTTCAAATTCCTGCCTTTAGGAAAAGTTTAAGCATCAAGCGTTACCAAGCATTTATCAAAAAAAGTAGAACATGCTAGCATTCCCAAACCCAAGTGTTTTCTTTGACTTCATTGTTTTATGTTGTTTCTCTTTCCGTTTGCCTAAAGCCTGAGAACAATCATGCAGACTTCACAATCTGAACAGTAGATGTTTTTGTCCGTACACTATCTACATAGCAGTATACGTGTACCATCAATTTGTAGTTTCATTTACAGACCACTATCTCGCAGTGTCTATTTATAGATAAGGACCGATTTGTAGTTCATGTAGAAAATTATCCTTCCTATTTTTAAATTCAGTACACTATTACTACAAGAGCACCCCATGGCTTGTTCTGAGAAAGCATATGTTCACTGACAGGTAACACGAGCTAGCCTTTGAATATGAATGTGGCTTTCAACCTTTACTTTTCTAATTGGCCTAGAACAGGTGGTAAATTGCAGCTGAGTTGTGTTGTGTTCATGTGGTTGTTATAGAAGTATGTATAAGTCAGCCATGTTTGTTGGTCAGAGATAATTCCAGTACAAAATGTGTTGATAGCTCTGAATTAATGCCATTAGTGCCTCTGAAAGATGCCACCGTACAAGCCCGGGATGGTCATAAAGAGGCTTTGTCGAGACCCATTTTGGCCGTGAAAGGGGAGATGATGTAATTTCGCACACAAGCTCATTCTCTGATTCCCTCAAAAGACTGTCTCCTCCCTTATAGAAACATGCATTAATTTGTCCAGTACTGCAGCAGTGATGAAGATAAATGACTGAGAATGATATTTTTTTGTATCACAGTTTAGTCATTTTTGTCTTATAAGCAAATAAGGATGTCACAATATACATTTTTCATGTTTAGTATAGACAAGGTAGTAGTAGTTGAGACGAAACATCACCATTTTACGATTATTTATGATTATTGACACCATGACCAAACAACTGTGAAATCACTTCACTTTCACTTACATTTTCTGATAAACATCTGCAGCTTTATGAGATCAACTTTCTGTATGGCGAGGGTCATGTTATATAATGTGATATAAACAGACAGATTAAAATTGCTTTAAATTTGTGTTTAACCTATAGATTTAATTGAAATGATATTTGTTGCATCTAAAAACTAAAAATGAATATACTGTGACCTTAATAATTACACTTATCAATCAACAAATCATTTTGACATCCCTCTCGCAAATTGAATCACCCTTTTTGTGCCAGTTATTGACATGACCGTATCATAATGAGGTGCTAGTACAGTTGGAATTGTTATGTTATTGTTGTCGAAAATATCCTACATATATAACAGATGCCTTACGCCCTCAACATGCTCACTTCCCTCAATTCACCAAAACCAGTGCACTCAAAGCATGAACAATGGGTCTTTAGTTTAAAGCAGACCTATTACACAAAACTGACTTTTTAGAGCTTTTAACCATGTTAGACTTGTTTCCCCTCACAATTTAAACTCTCAAACTTATATTTGGAGTGATTTGTGCATATTTGAGCAGTCTTTAATTGCTTATTTTCAAGACCCTATTGCTGATCAACTCCCGTTTTCACCGTCCCCAGTATACACCCACTTCTCTGTACTTAGTTTGTTCTCCTATTTTATTTTCTTAAGGATTCAGCTTTTAAGTTATTTTAGATGCAATTTTAAAATGTCCAAAATCACAAAATGGTCCTTGGGTGTCATAGATTATAACTATATAGCAGACACAAGCACAATATCTCTTCTGTAACAGTTTGTTGTACTATTATAATACATTCAACACAGAATGGCATCAATCTCATTTATCTTGCATGTATTACAGGTGTTTTTTTTATTGTTCTCTTACTGTGTCTTTCCAAAGAACTTGTGCTGGTCATGTCACATGTTTGTCTTAAGGAAAATACACATTATGGAACACTTAGGTAGGGTAGGGTTGGTCGATTATAGAAAAGCAATATTCAGCACTGTAACTGATATCACAACTATTCAAACAAAAATAATATTTTCAGAAAGAAGACATAACATATTCCACAAGTAAAAGCTGCAGGGTATTTTTTTCTCTTATGGAAACATGTGCATATACAACTATAACCTCAGTAACGTAGTTACTTCTCTGTGTTTTGGTCCAAACATGCATGTGCCCTCCTCTCAGTTATTCTTGCATACTTAACCCAAGTGTGACCTAGTTTACTGAACACTACAGTAAGAGGGTTTCTCTGTTTTAGTAAAGTCTGCATCCTACCAGCATTGCATCTTGTCTGGACACAAAAGGGTTTCAGAAGAATCTATTTAATGCTTTTCCATGCTTTAAAAAAACATTTATTGCATAAATATTCATCTTTAACGCTTGTGTGTGTGACTGTGTCTGATGCCAGGGTTGGAGGCAGTGCTGAGACTCTTCTGCTTCACTACACAGGACCAGCAATGTATAAAACTATGGCTTCAATTGTGTTATTCTTACAACCTAAATATGAGTTTAAACCTGTAGACTCGCACATGTTGGCTCATTACCAGCACAATATGTCCAGGACTACAAGTGCTGTTTTATTCACGTTTGATAATGCCCACATAGATTATTTATGCTGTCATAAGCCATGCAGAGCGCTGCAGGGTGAGCACATGGCCATCTCACATTTACATATCGCAAGATTGAACATTTTATTATGCAAGACTGCTGTGCATTTGGCAGACACGTTCAGTTTGATAAATGAAGAAAAAATGCCCTGTACCGCTAAAATTAATATTTGTAATTAGTCAGTTTGTTAAGAGCCAGGAGCCATTAGACTAGTCAAAGAAAGATGTGGGGATATATTGTCTTGTATCTACAACTGTGATAGAACAGCCAAGTATGTGATAAAGAAGAATTACTTTTAGTGTCTTTACAGTAAAAGAACTTGGGTTAGACGGAGTGTCCAATAATTATTAGTTGTGCAACAAACCTTATGTTGGGTGTAGCCTACTTATTTGGACACCAGCAACAATGTATTTGCAACAATGAACATCCTTTTCATGTTTTATTCTGAAACTGAAACTTTTCAATACAAATTTTAAGTGCACTAATTTCTATTCTCAAGTAGTGAATAGTAGTGATCAGTAAAACTTTCACATAGATAATACATTTTGCTCTATTGAATGTCTGTGTAATCATCAGCAGCAGCTCCAGGTAAAGGAATGCCTCTAAAGTGACAGATGGTTGTTCTCCTAAACCTGCCCCCCTTCCTCTCTCCCTCTGCTAACCACCCACCCACACGACTGCCAGCTCTCCTGTGTTTACTCAGCTCTGCTCCTGCTCACTATTTACTCATACTCATAAAGTCTAGATTTCACATTCGGTGCTTATTACATTACTGTTTATGTCAGTGACAGTTTTTGTTCTTAGCTTTGTGTGTGGAGCTGTGACTGCTGTCGTCAGAACAGAGGAAATACCAGTGTTGTAAAGCAAACATGATGATGAAGATAAAATGTGCTCTTTGAAGCTGAGGGCAAACTCATTCATTGGTCAGTTGCGGTCGTATTAAAATAAATCTGAAAAATTAACACTGAACGTTATTCTTATGTCACTTGAGAGCCAGAACATTTTGAACATCCCTTATATCCAATCATTCTGAGGTTTCTGAATGTTCAAACCAAGATTTTTTTTTAACAAAAAGACAGAAATTGTTAGTTGAATAAGATAACTACTAGCTCTTTTATTGTCTCAAAGCAACTATTTTCACCCTTACTATCAAATACTATCAAATACTTAGACATTCTTCTTATAATAATCTAGTGTACAAACATTAGATTACATTTGTGGTCAGATATCAAGAATCTTAAAGCAGACCTATTGTGCAAAATTGACTTTTCAGCATATGTAACCATGTTATAGTTGTTTCCCCTTCTCATTTACCCTCTTACAGTTGTATTTGGAGTGATTCGTGTATATTTGAGCAGTCTTTAATCGCTTATTTTCAAGACGCCATATTGCAGATCAATCATCGTTTTCACCACCACCGGCATACGCCCACTGCTCTGTACTTACTTCATTCTCCATTTTTTTATTTTTTAATCAATGATACACTTAGTATTTGGCAGTGTCGCATTGACATTTTGGTAAAGATCAAAAACTCCGCTAGTGTGATCTGCAGCTATCCATAGACAGCTCCAGGACACTGCAGTTCACCAACACTGAAGTCTTGTTTTTTTTTATTAAGCTGTTTTAGATGAATATTGTGATTTAAAATGTGCAAACACAGACACAAGCACAATAACTCTTCTTTAAATCAGTGGAAAATAACTGTATTTATACTTTCTGTAAGATTTTTTTGTATATAAAAACTATTATTTTTTGTAGCTGAGACAAGTGTCTTTATATCACTGACAGAGACAGAATGTGCCGAGCAGAACAGGCAGGTTGACTATCGCTCTCCCCGGTGTTTCACATATCACTGCTGGGCTCCTGTCCTGTCCCACTGTCTGTTAGGGTCCCTTGGCTCCACTGTCCCTGGTGGGTCTAGTCGGAAGCTGACAGTGACAGGGCCACAGCTGCAATGAGGACCTCCAGCATATGAGAGATGCTTAGTACATAATAACGGATGTCTTCCTGTCTTACGGAGATACAGGGCTCTTCAGAACTAGACAATAACGGCACATTTTTGTCAAGAGGCCAGTAACAAGACGAGACAGTAGTTAAATACCATTGCCAGTCATGCTATTGTTGTGTTCTTCAGCTTGCCACTTCAGTTTGTGACCGTGTTTGATGATTGAATCCTAACCATTGCAAGCTAGGATCAGTGCCTAAAGTGAATACACAGTGAATATGGTTTTATTTTTCCACCTGTTTATGCAGTCTGTAATCACATTCTTCTTCCTGAATTGCATTAGTGGCCTACTGCCCATTTTATGCCATATCCACAGTCACGTCTTGTCCACTCGCTGAGCATTTTCCAGGGGGGTGGCTGCAATTAGATCCATCATCCCTTGACCCAGTTCCCCATGTCCTTTCACTTACTTCTGGGCACAGAGGTTACACATGTTATTAATCAAAATGTGCAGTCGGATAAGAGAATTATTTGGAAATTAAACAGTTTGACATATTTGGACCTCAGAGTACTACTGAAGCATGAAAGTTGTGCTACACTTTGTACAGAGACAACAATGACCACAAGGTTGTCCCTGCGGTCAATAGAAATGGAAACTTGACTTTTGTTGAGATAAATAATAGAAAATGACCATTATTTCCATTGGGCAGTGACTGGGTCAAGGGCACAATGGCCGGAAGAGTTTGTGCAGACAGGAAAAGGAAGCAGTGAGAGTAAAGTGTGTGTGTGTGTGTGGTCAGCAGGTCTGGACCCGATGTTAAGCTGAACTGAAAAAGCACATTTAGCAGGCTCTACATTCGTTAGGCATAACAATATGAGCGAAGTGTATATAGATTACATGTTGGGTAGATATTGTTTCTACATTCACGATTATCTGGTTGAAAATGAATAGATTTTGTATTTGTGTGACATGGCTACAAATAAATTATAAGGCTAGACAACTAGGTCAGAGCATCTCTCCAAAACAGAAGCTCTTTGGGGGTATAGTAGGTGTAGTAACAATAAAAACTCTGGTCCAAGTAAGTAAGAGTTGCAAAAAGTGGTAGAATAAAAATTGCTGATGCAGATTTTTAAGCATGCAAGAGAAATTAAAACATTATAATCACCAATAATAGGCAGATGGTCATAATTCTTTGCCAAAATGTTGCATGTTCAAGTAATTTTATGTCTATTCTATAAGGATTTCAAATATATTCGATTCTTGGAACTGCCTACTTTTCCCTTTTTGTGAAATAGTAGTTTGGAGGTACTTTGCTGAAGAAGTACTACTGTGAGTCAAAGCTGCTGATGGCATAAGTAAAACTGTGATGCCTCATTGCCTGCTCCAGATGAGTAGTTTTATCTCCCTTGCTGCTAGTCCTCCAGTACTTGGCTCAGTCCCCAGTCTCTCCCGTCTCGTAGTGGGACAGAGTACTCCCTAGTGGGACGGGGCACATTTGATCAAGTGGCCTCTGCTTTAGATCATGTTGTGCTGTGTTGTTGTGTGTTTTGGCATAAGGATTCGACAATAATAATACATTGAGTTATAACAGATTGCAGTTTGAGAAGGCCACCCACATAATCCAAAGAGACCCACTCTCGAGTACCAAATGAGAGGAGTGTGATTTGGAAATTAGGACAATACAAGAATGTTTTCCTTTAAATAAGTACTGGTGCGTAAATTTGCATTGTGGCCATATCATAGCAATTTGAGACACACCCAATTTCTGCTGTTCTTGGAAGCTAAGCGGGATTGGGTCTGGTTAGCACTGGATGAGAGAACCGTGGGAATACCTGTAAGTCAAGTGCTTCTGTTGTGTCCTTAGGCAACACACTCACATTGACTAGGATGAATGTGGTGTGAGTGCGTGATTGGTGGTGGTCAGTTGACAGATTCCATCAGTCTGCCTGAGGACACCTGTAGCTACAATAGTAATTTACCCACACCCAGTCAGAAGTGAATAAATAATGCAATGTAAAGTGCTCGTCTGAATATCTTTAATGGATCCTTTTTAAATCCAAGGCAGTGCACATCACTCTTGCCGTTTCAAAGAGTGTGTGGTAGTAGAAATAATGATAGGATTTATATTACATATGTACTATAATAAGTGTATTATTTGTAATCAGTTTACAATTTATTTAATGTGGGTAAAGTATTTTAATGTATAAATAGTGCAAACTAGTCTTGTCTAACATTTATATTTTTGTATTTTTTTTTTGTTTGCAGGGCGGAAAAAAACAGAAGTATTGAGTGAAGACCTTTTACAGGTGAGCTAAGAAGCAGTAGTGCCATCTAATACTGTACACAATGAGTATGAGATTAAATGAAAGCAATTATCACCTTTGCTTTTCTCTCTAGAGTCTTTTACCGGGTGTGAATGATGTTATAAGAAGGGTGATAAGAGGCTTGGGGGTAATCATAGGATGTGTGCTGTTGCAGGTGGAGAAGCGCTTGGATCTGGTCAAACAAGTGAGTCACAGCACCCATAAGAAGCTCACGGCCTGTCTGCAGGGCCAGCAGGGAGCAGACCCAGAGAAGAGGTCTGTCAAGTCCCCATCCGTGAGTATTATTATTCACTAGTCATTTATTGTTTAACACTGGCATCTTCTAGCTGCTCCTAGAGAAATTCATATATTTAAAATGTATAAAATTAAAGAGTAAATGCAAATGTGTTTTATAGGTCAACAATGCTGTGCAATTAATCAAATAGATTTAAGATTAATAGACCTGAGATCTAGTTGTTATAAATTGTCAATGGTCAGTTTGGGTCTTTTTATCGAGAGGTCTACGTCTAATCCGTAGAATCAGTAAAACATGTGGTTTGGACTCAAAGGTTGTCATGTTTACGTTCATGAAATTATATTCTTGGCCATGTTTGTATGTTTTTAAGACAAAAACTATGAATTGCAAATTTTTATGGATCAATGCAACAA
This sequence comes from Periophthalmus modestus, assembly GCA_019594935.1. Lineage (NCBI taxonomy): Eukaryota > Metazoa > Chordata > Actinopteri > Gobiiformes > Gobiidae > Periophthalmus > Periophthalmus modestus. Next base: position 22,201,102 of record JAIEZT010000019.1, read on the forward strand.
AAAATAATTATACAATTATGTAAGATTGCCCAGCCCTAGTGTTCTACAATAGCATATGAAATTGGAATATGTTTTTAACTTTGATTGCAAAAGTAATTACTTACTTTTTTTTTTTTTTTCTTTTACATTATTAGAAAAAACTACCACTTACAGTTTTAGCACAATGTTTGGTTGAAGGGGCTGCCGTGCTGGGGGATGACTCTCTATTAGGGTAAGTGTGTTTTTTGTTTCATTGGTAAAATTGTAGAGAACATGTTCTTTTTAGTCCTGCCATTTTACCATGTGTCCTTTTATTTGTCTTTGAACAAACAGGAAGATGCTGAAGATCTGTGGAGAAACCGAGGAGAAGTTGGCCCAGGAGCTGATCCAGTTTGAGTTTCAGATAGAGAGAGATGTGGTGGAGCCTCTCTACGTGCTGGCTGAGGTGAGAGCTACAAGACATAGCCAGACTAGTGACTGTATCAAAACAAGTATTGATTGCTGATTGGAAAATGTCATATGGAAATAGCTGTGAATGTTTGAGGGACCATACAATACTAGTCATTTCCATAGAAAATACAGAGGACTCAGGTCTATCTAGCCTGGCATAGCCTAAGATCACTACTAAAAGTTGAATTCATGTAAATCATTTATTCATGCAATTTCATATTTTAAATTTGTATTATATGCATTTTCCTGAAGGTGGATATTCCCAACATCCAGAAACAGAGAAAACACTTAGCTAAGCTTGTTTTGGACATGGACTCTGCACGGACAAGGTCATGGAGTGATTATTAAGACAAAAGTTTATTTATTGTTTTATATTATTGATATCATTGTCTAAAATAGCCCATCACTTTCCAACAGATTTCAGCAGTCATCAAAGTCGTCCAGTCACCCCGAGCACACTTCAACCTGGAGCCAAGTCTGAGTCTCTGCGAGAGGAGATGGAGGAGGCTGCCACCCGAATGGAGATCTGCAGGGTCAGTCACGTGCACCTACACCTGTTTAAGAGACTAGCAGATGGTGGACCCTCCACCAGAAAAGTTCCATGGTGCACATTTAAACATAATTTATGTAAATAGTTGCCCTACTTTCTCTTTTAGGATCAGTTGTCCGCAGACATGTACAATTTTGTGGCCAAAGAAATAGACTATGCAAATTACTTCCAGACGGTAAGTAAACAAAGTCAATGCATTGTGTTGTTGTATCAGAAAACCCATTTTGATATAGTGCTTTGTTTATCTGCAGTTGATAGAAACACAGGCTGAATACCATCGGAAATCATTAGAGATTCTTCACAGTATTCTGCCTCAGATTAAAGCGCAGCAAGGTGAGTCACAACAAACACAGAGACGCCACATCCAGCTGTAATTGCTTTTTATTTGCACTCAAAGGGGCTTGTAAATATTTTCCAAGAATAATAATGATACATTTTAACCAAGAAGTCAAGAAAAAGGCCAGAATCGGTGTGCCTGTGTGTGATGCCAGGTTGCGTCGTGTTTTACAGAGGCGTGGGTGGAGAAGCCGTCGTTTGGCAAGTCCCTAGAAGAGCACCTGAACATTAGCGGGAGAGAAATCGCCTTTCCTATCGAGGCCTGTGTCACTATGCTGCTGGAGTGTGGCATGCAAGAGGAGGTATAAACCACAAAGAGTATAGATTATAGTTCTATGAAAGACTTCACAAAATTGCACATAAAACCAAGAACTGATAGGATTTGTTAACTGTGCGGTATACAAGAGATTTTTGGTTCGAGTCTGGGCATTGTATTGTGAGTAAGGTCCATGGCCTAGCTGGAGGTTTAAGTGAATTTTTTGGGTTATGGATTTCTTAAAGGTACACTATAGACACTCATACCAGACATGTTAATGTCTGGTATGAGTGTATGGCATTAAACATATCTGTCTTATATTTGTTTAGTTACAAATGCTTTTATTGCCCTGAAAAACATGCATTTATTCTGCGATTAGGAAGGGTTACGTCTCTACATATCTGACCTTTATCTGGGCTGGTGGCTTCACCTGTTTCACCTGAGAAGTTTCATATTGCACCATTAAAAATGTGTTTGCGTAATACTTCTAACATACTGTATTTACCTAATCTGCGTAGGGTCTCTTCAGAGTGGCTCCATCTGCATCAAAGCTGAAGAAGCTAAAGGCCTCTTTGGACTGTGGGGTTCTGGATGTGCAGGAGTACTCCTCTGATCCACATGCCATAGCAGGTGAACTACGCCTACATAAGACACTTGTTCTAAGCTTATCGCCATAACAACAAGCCTCTGCTCTTGATTACCAAACAACTGAAGATAGAAAAGTACATTGAAGTACTGTGGGGCTATTTAAGGCATATGATTGTGTATAGAACAATCTTTAAAATATATGGTTTTTTTTCTCACTTCCCCAGAGCATAGCTATGACAACCATTAGCAACATAAAAGTGACCATGAGAAAAAGAGGTTAATCTTTAGTTAGCATTAGCATTTGAAAGTGTTTGTATGACAATTAGTTGCTATGACTAATGTGTCTTCCGATAATAGATTGTGTTGTCATATTGTATGTGTATAATATGCACACTTGGCAACAATATATATATTTTTTTTGTTTTAGTATGTTAATTCTCTTTAATGTTGAATTCATTCATGTAAGATTCAAATTATTTTGTTGTTGTTGTTTTTTGTTTTCTTTTTGTTTTAAATGAGGTGGCTATTCCCGTATGGCAATGGTTGAGTTTTGGCAATGGTACTAAACAGTTTTCACAGGAGCATAGTGCAATCCTGTTTTTCAAGACTCTCACCAGTTCTGTATTCCACATATTTATTTTTTGCTTTGTCTAAATCCACAGGGGCGTTAAAATCTTACCTCCGCGAACTCCCTGAGCCACTAATGACTACAGATCTTTATGACGAATGGATACAGGCTTCCAAGTGAGTTGTCTCATTACAGTGTTTTTGGTGAACTCATGCCACTGGCTATGAAGCTCTCCTCAAAAGTGGAAATACTGAGATGTAACTGGAATCACATAAATATATTTTCAGCATTCAAGATATGGACAAGAGACTACAAGCACTCATGGCAACTTGTGAAAAACTTCCCACAGACAATTTGAACAATTTTAGGTCAGTATCTCAAGCTATTATTAACCACTTATTCAAATACTCAATGGCCTAGATCGGTACATCTTCATCATTTCATTTTCTGCAGATATTTAATTAAATTCTTGGCCAAGCTGAGTGAATATCAGGAATCAAACAAGATGACGGCTGGTAACATGGCAATTGTCCTCGGCCCCAATTTGCTGTGGACGCACACTGAACCGTATGTGTTTAATATTTATATAGAATTGTTTTACTGCATTCAAAAGGTTGCTTCATTCTTGTTTATTTTCAGGAACATGACAGAGATGATGACGACGGTGTCCCTGCAGATAGTTGGCATTATTGAACCTATTATTCAGCATGCTGATTGGTTCTTTCCCGGAGGTGAGACAAGTATATTTTAGACTTAGGGCTCAGGTTAGGGTTAGGGTAAGGGTAGGGTTAGCGTTCAGGGGTTAAGGGTTATGGGTTAGGGTAAGTTAGGACAAATATTGTAATTCTATTTTTTTTTATTTTTTTTATGTGCATTAACAGCTCAGCCATGGAGATTTGTTTTTATCTTGGAAATAACAATAGCAATATTAGAATTAGATTAAGATCATTTAGAGGAATTTCCTAGGATACATACTCACTCCTCTATCACATGAGCCCACAAAAAGATGAAATTTATTATTTAATTCATATTTTTACTAATATTATTAATATTTTCACATTTAACCATTTAATCTATCTAATCTTTATTCAAAACTAATAATCAAGGTTATATAATAAGAAGAAGAAAGAAGAAAAGCATCTAAGCAATTACCCATGATCTCGTCTTGGCAGTCATAATCATTACCCATGTCTTTTGTTTTGGGGTATATAAACCTCTACACATTAAGGCATAGTCATTGCTGAAGAGATTAATTGTTTTGTATATTTTTACATGGGACTGATATTTACTGATACTGCTTCTACTCTGTCTCAGAAATTGAGTTTAACCTGACTGGCTGCTATGGAAGTCCAGTTCACACCAACCACAACTCCAACTACAGCTCCATGCCCTCGCCAGACATGGACCAATCAGAACGCAAGCAGCCGCACGACCAAAGCCGTCGCCCACTGAGTGTTGCTACGGACAACATGATGCTCGAATTTTACAAGAAGGATGGGTACGGTGCCAAGTGCAAAAAATTTCCTTCCCACTTAATGCAGAGTCTGTGATCCTGTATTTTCTCTCATCACACCCACGCACACAGATTTTACATTTGTATTTGAGAAGAGGAAAAAATCTGTTAGAATTATAGGGTCATTTAAGGAGAAGTTATCCTGGTTTGTGCAACATTATATTGAGAATTAACTCTTTTAGTATTTTGCTTTAGCACTTAATAGCTAAGCAATTAATAATAATGAATTATTATTATAACAAATTATTATGAGTTATAATAGTCAGTCAACCATTTATTTGTGTTGCTCTGCACAACATCACCATAATTACACAGAAAATGAGCAGCTTTGATTGGCATTGTTTCTATAGCAACAGGGTAAGACTGGTTTTCTCCAGCATTGGTTTTCGTCCTCCCACACTTGCTCCTCCCTAACAGTCTGGCAAGCTCATCACCTGTCCTAAGTCATTCACAGTGATTTTACAAGTATCCCTAATCTTACATTAACTAGCATTTATACTGTTCTTTGTGATTCTGTGCAGTGCAGAGATATTTGTATTAGGATAATGTAGCAGTGTGATATTCTAAAAGTTAAAAAACTCAGATATTAGAGACATTATTCACATTCTTGATATGTTATTCTTCAAATATTTAACTAATTTTGGAGTCCATTAACTTTTGAATTGTATGTGCTTGTTTGTTATTGTGAAGTACTAAGTTAATCACTTCTCATGTCATGCTCCTTTGCCTCTCTTTTCCTATTAATGCAGCATTAGGAAAATACAAAGGTAAATGTAGCATACATTTTCTTCTTCCTCTCCCCCTCACTCTCTTTGTTAAATACATAAAGAATAAATAATATTGTTTTGTTGTCACAGTATGGGTGTTAGGGTGATGGATACCACTTGGGTCTCTCGTAAGGGTTCGTCCACATTGTCGAGGAAGACCTCGTCTACTCCCCCGGGAATGCCCGCTCCAGGCTCCTCCGCAGACTCGCTGATCCCAGAACAACCGGGAGAGTTTGTAACGTCACCCTCTGCCACACCTCCGCTTAGTGACCGGGCCTGGTAAGTCACCATAGGTTATACATGATATCCATCGCTAAGGCTTGTGTAAATTACCATTACCATCACCATCATTTCCTCTTCAGCTTTATATGACAACCCTCCCGCGCTTTATTAATCATACCTTATTAATTTGCAAAAACAGTTTTAATTTCTTTTCTGTAATTTCCGTTGCACCTTGTTTTTGCTTTTCTTTATGTCACTTTGGCTAATTGTAGCCTCATTGTATGGAGTCTTAGTCCACTTATGGACACTGCATTCAACCTGGAGTGTGCTTCAGTATGCAGCTTTTTGCAAGCATGCACGCCCTTTTAACATCATTCTGATGTTGATTCCCAGCTTCTTTTCAATCTACTCTTGATTTTTTTTTGGTTTTTGCCATTTTGCTCTGGTATGATTATTGTTGCTAAACACATAACAACTCACCTCATAGTTGCTGGCTCTGCCTGTGTGGCAGACACAAGATAATGTAGCTTCTGGCTTGGCTGGCTCCCCCACCTCTTCTGTTGCTCTTTCAACCAATGAAAGGGCTTTGCGTCTGTTTCACACTGCTCTGGGCTGATGGCTGGACCTGCAATGCAAACAAGTCCTATAGGGTGAGCAGATAGGGTTTCCATATGCAGCATAGGGAGACTTTTAGTCATCAGTTCAGTCTGATAACACTGTCAGCTGAACGGCTGGGCTACCCAGCGCTGGCTCCTCTCAGCTCCATGCAGTGTGCAGACACAAGATGAGCCCAACGGGACTCCTGCACCTTTCTTTTGCTATTTCTCTGTGCTTGTATGTATTGACACTAAGCTGACCATGGACCAACTAACAGTAACATCCTGGTCATAACTAGCTTACGGCTCTCCCTGTTCAGTCACTGGAGCTGTTTTTTCTGCTGTCTATTCTTTTAATATCTACAGCTCAGAGCACGTGTTACCCAATCGGCCGGACACCTCTCATGCCCACCCGCCTCAGGGGGAGGACCGCCCCCCCCCTCCTTACCCCATGTCTTCGTGCCACAGTATGACGCACCACTTCTACCCCAAACCCCCGCCCTGTGCCCGTCCGGTGGCACCAGGTCCAGAGTCTCAGCCCCCTGGATCGCCTCCAGCCCCCCTGCGCTGGTCTGGCTTTACCCCCCCAGCTCCGCCCCCCTCCTCCTCATCTTCTTCCTCTTCCTCTTCACTTGATATCAATTCAAACCCTAAACCCAGCTGTCTGCACTTTGCCAAGCACAGTCCTCCGGGTGACATGTCACATGTCCCGCCACCAGACACAAGCGCGTCACCTCTGTACATCAAAACACCCCTGGTTCTCACCCGCCACGATCAGGCCTTTGGTAACCCCCCTAGCCTCCCTTCATCTGCTCCCCCACCCCCTCCATGGGCCGCTTGTCCAAGTGCCAGAGAGAGAGGACCCCCCAGACTGACTAGGTAAATACTACACACCCCTGCCTACAGTGGAGCAGCCTGATGCTGCTGCTGTTTTTCTCTGCTTGTCCTCCCTCCCCCTCCAGCTGACATACAGTACCTCACAATATGTAGCATTCATGTTGTCCAGGCATTCTCATCCGGTTGCCTAGCAACTGAATATAGCTTATACCATGATACTGATACATTCTTTTATGCTAGAATGACACATTACAAATATAGGTGGCAAAATAAAGCACATATATACATAAAAAGTGATATGGTGGGGTTGTCTACAGCTAGTGTTTGCCCTGTACACATATGTGGTGAATACCAAATCAAATTCATTACAGTTTTTTTTTGCACAATTAAATACAACTAACTTGATTTACAGGTTAAGGTTGTTAAAAAATCGATACTCAGATAGAAATCAATACTAAAATTATTATTGAAACTAGTTACTCATTTGAAGCCTCTTCCTAGTATCAAAATTCAAATTTGCAATTTTGTATCATAACAACACTAACTGAGGTAACAACTCTTTGTTACTGGTCTTCAAATCTATTGGACAGTATGAATGACATTGACTATTTTGGCCTACTTCTTAATCTGAAATAAAAGATAACATGTAACAATAAATCAGCTACAATCAATTCTGTTGTAAATAATCTGAATAAAGTTTTTGAAATTATGAGCAAAAATACTTGACAGTGTGTTTAGTCTTTTTTTTTTTCAATTTTTTATGCTGTCAGTATGTATATGATGTTGATGGTAATGGTGGTGGTATATATATATATATATATATATATATATATATATATATATATATATATATATATATATATATATATATATATATATATATATATATATATATATATATATATATATATTATATATATATATATATATATATATATATATATATATATAACATAACACACACACGTGTTTTATGCTATTCTTGATGCTAACATAAACTTGTTCTTTCAGTTCACTGAAGAGTAAGGAGCTCTCCCCTGTGATTGGACACAAAGCCATCCAGGTGGCGACTCCAACAGTTCCTCCTAACTGTAGCCCTCAGAGCAGCAGCCAGTGCCCCCACTCCACAGAGCACAGCCCACACACTCTCTGCGCAAAGGTCTCGATTGGTTTGATAATTTAATCTAATTTAAGCAATTATTGTGGTAACTGAACTTTTGTTTGTGCTCAGGTTCTAAGAAACTGGCCCCAGTGCCTCCCAAAGTCCCATACACTCAGTCTAGTGGAATGCCTGACCAGTCCGCAGGACAACCGTCACCAGTCAGCTTGTCTCCAACCCCTCCCAGTACCCCTTCTCCCTACGGACTGAGCTGTCCACCTGGGCCGCTACCGCCCTCGTCTCCAGGACAGACCCCACTCGGAGGACCACATTCTCTGTCATCCCCACCCTCTTTGACAGGAACACTCACCAAGTCCCGCCCTGCTCCTAAACCCCGGCAGAGACCCAGCCTGCCACCCCCCCAGCCCCCCTCAGTGCCCCCTGGACTCATTCTACCCAGCTCCGCCTCTGTGCCACAGCCTTTGGAGCAGGGCCTGATGGATGGCCTGTCACCTGGAGAGAGCATGTCCACAGGTAATCTTCACCTCATGGCCACAACACCCCCGCCACCCCCACCACAGGGGGGGCTGCAGCGGCCCACTCTCAGACTCGCTGTGGCTCTGCCCAATGGAGATGGTGGGCGGGTGTAGGACTGACTCTATAGGACTTACCATAAATTTAAACACATCTCCTCAAATGAATATCTCAATGAATTCAAGTTGCCTTTTAGACACAGATGTCAAATGATACCTGTGCAATACTTTTGTGCACTTGTAGAAAAGCGGTTTGGACCTATGTATCCATTGCTTGTGTTCTGTGATCGATGTTTCTGGGTAATGTGGAAACATCAGAGAAGCATAGCTTGTCCTGCTTGTACTGGAGTTGCCATTCGACTCATCTTGTGCTCTCTGTTTATCTGTGTTACCCAGACCCTCACTTGGCAGAGGTAGGTCACCAGCTTACAGCGCTCACACACAGGCTGGTCTGTTCAGTGCAGTAGCAGGAGTGGAGCCTAGATCCCAAACATTACACTTTACATAATGTTGTAATAATTAGCTGCTCTGACAATACATTACCGTATCTCACTGTTACATGCATTATTTTCTTGTCCCCCTGCTACTATTGTGTACCTTGCAGCCGTATGAGGCCAGGGATTCTATGTGGGCTAAATGTGAGGGGGACTTTAGGGTAAGCCAGACCGCCCCCGCCCCATACGCTCCATTTCACTGCCTGGCATCTCCGTGTGGCTGCCTCTGGGCCTCCTGCAGCCTGCCACAATGGACATATTCACAATTGAGATCATATCTGCAAATTCAAGATTTGATTCAAATAGTGCATGGCTCAAGGATTTCCTAGAGTGCACCATGCAGCGCTCACATTGTCCGTACAGTGTAAGGTCCGTTCTTAAGATGCTTTTCTAAACCAGTATCTAAGCGGCAAACATCCCCCTCACGTGCCCTGCCTCTAGTCTAGGGGGACCAGGTAAACCCCCTACACTTCTTATGGCAGGTTCATTGCTTTAATAACCTTTGCACCTTATTACTACGCTGCCTCACTCATCTCATTCCTACACAGGAGCTAGTCTGCCTGAGCCTGCTGCTGCAAATACAAAAGCAGCAGTTATATAAACGTTTCAATGCAAAAATATCTAATATGTATTTCGGTTTTTACTTGGTGTCTTTTGGTGCCATCAAACATCTTGTTGCCTCTGTGTTGGTTTACTTGACCAGTGTTGTAAAGAGTTCTGTGTCCTTGTGCAGTGAATTTGATGTGTTTTCTGTATTTTGAAAAGCTGCTGTCTCACAAGACACAACAATCTTACATATCACACTGTAGTGACTTGAATACACTGGTAACACCCTGTGTAGAATATGAAGCACATGTAATCTACTAATTCCTCCAACCAGGTCAGAAATCATACACCACTTATCATAAATCCAAACCCAAAAATATTAATATTATTTCTGCTTTCTTCCGTTTTACACTTCATTGCCATTCTCATCTGCCCTCCTCATGCCATCTCCATTCTCACCATTCTGCTCCTCATCCTCCCCACATGCTCACCATTAGATATCTTCAATTATGAAATCCCCTCCATCAATGTCAATCTGGACAGCCTCATCGATGAGTTCAGCGGCGCCCCGTGCAGGCGGTCCATGGCAGTGACAGACTCTCCAGAAGGGGATGCTGTGGCTGAGGAGGAGCCCCAGAGTACCACTCTATGACACTAAGGCACCACAGCTTTCAGCGCCTCTAATCCTGTACACACTGCTTACTATGGCGACCAAGGTCTGATGGAAAACAGTTGGCCTCACCTATGCCCACCTGAGCCCTGCCTAACCTGTTGCACATCAGCTAGACAGCAAAGATCCAATATTATAGTTAATTGTCCACATGCATGACTACAAAACAAACACAAATGCCATTGTGGAGGAACAGTTGCCTTTTATTGGAAAGACTGGATTACCGACCAGTATTTGAATAATTTAACCACTTTGCTTCAGTTAATTATTTCTCTTCCCAAGAGTGGTTTGCCTTTTCGTACGTTTTTATGTTTGCCTTATCAAAATGTGCTTTTGAATGGTCACATGTGAAAGATTTTCCTTTAAGATCACTAAATGTTTAGGCCTACAGGGTGAGTGTTATAGTGGATAGTGGTCAGTGTTTGCTCACAGGGTATACAAGCTTTGTGCACATCTCACTAAGACCCAAAGATGGTCCCAGGTGGTTACATTTTACTATTAAGTGTACCTTGCTTCATTTGCAAAATTTATTTACATTACCCTACACATTATTTATACCTAAAATCACCACCTACCAGCACATTATAAAAGAATGTTATTGTGAACTTTGAACTGTTACTCTCTAAACAGACAACAGAAACATTGCACATGAAGCCTAAACTCTCGGTGCCAAGGGGCTCAAAATGGCAGTGTCAGATTCTCTTTGCAGAAAATGCCCATGTTTCAGACTGGTGATCAAGGACACCACTGCCTTTAGGTTTGTATAAATCTTTATCTTGTTTTAAGTGCTTCAGGTTGAGTGACCTTTGACCCCGAGTGTAAATACAAAAATATGTACATAACTTGATGTATATAAATCTGAGATGAAGAGTCTATGACTAACTGGAATATATGATAATATATGTGCTGATATTTATCATGTGTGGAAAATATATTGATAAAATAATCACGTTATTTTTGGTCCTGCACAGACTCAGTATTTGTGACGTTTCACTTAAATAACCAGGTTACAAAGATGCTGCAGCAATCACAGAGACCCTTCATCAGAAATTTCTTTTTTTTCAATCGTGCAATTTCCAACATTATCTCTTGAGTGTTAAAGTTCTTGATAGATTATTAGAACATTTTGACATGTTGAGGCATTCATGATTTGAATAAGAAGGTGAAAAATGGTGAATTCAAAAGTAAAATACCTTTACTGATCCAGAATAATCAAACTACTTTACATATGTGAAGCGGACACTTCAAACAGACGGTAATTATGTTTATTAAAGTGCAATTACAATGTCCGTGCTCCACCTCAGGCACAGTCTTTTAATTGTATGATTAGTGAAATGCATTCAAATGAATTGGAGAAATTTCAAATAGATTTTTTTTGCTGTAACTAAAGATAATTTACAATGATTTTACATATTACATTGATAGCTGTGGTGATAATTGTATGTCAACATTGGCCTGTCACTGGTCATTTTACAGGCTTATATAGTGTATACTGGAGGTCTTGTATCTGTTGGAGCCATACATTTGAGGAGGTGTCTTTTTGTGTTGACTGAATGTGACTTTACTCAAACTGTCCTATGTAAAAGGTAAATAAGGTTTAGTATGGCCTGCTGGCATGTAATGCTTCTTTTACATCTATCAGAAAGCATGTGTTAAATTAATAAGCGCAATGATGCTGCAGAGATTAAGTACCCTGGTGTATTACGAGTTACAATTTCATTTTAGCATTGTTTAACTTTTAGTAATGGGTAAGAATATCAACTGTATGGTACATTAGGATATATTTTCTCCACTTCATAAAACTTTGTTTACATTTCGGGAAAAATAGAAAATAAAAATGATGTGTAATGCATGCATTTAGAGAAACGTTTTGTATTCCACATTTGTGTCAAACACTGTCTTTGTAGGGTTTGTATAAGGGTTAACAATGTTATAACAAAGGACTGTGTGGTGGGAATGGGGATCTCTTTGAATGGTCCTGTTTGGGTTTTCATAGCAATACGGACAGGAGTGGATGAGTGTGGATGTGCTGCCTCCTTCTGCTTTCACTAGTGTACTGATTATGAAGTTGCTGCTTGTCGAGCCCACCATGCCATCCATTCATTTGCCTCTGCTTAGCATATCAAGTGGAACACAGTTTGTGTACTGTGAGGCCTATACCTGCAAATCTGATCAGAATGTCAAGAATAAATATATATTAAAGTCTACATTTGTAATAAGCTGTTCTCCTTTGTCTTACTGTTTATGTTTATCTATATTCCCAATACTAAGAAGACAATAATGACAGATTAGAGGTGTCGTTCCATTCAGAGAAACCATTTATCAGTCAATACAGGTGTGTAACTTGTATGACTGGACCTGCAAGATGACAGGTTTTACCACACAGGGAAACTAGGAGTGTTTGCTAAGACGATGGGAGATACTGACAAAGCTTTTTCTATGATAGAAAAAATTTGTTCTTGAGTCAGAACATTATGTAATGCAATGTACAGCAAGGCAATGTTGAAATTCTAGGTATCTGCACGTTACTAAGAAGCTAAATAAGGTGGAGCAGTGCTGTAATCCAATGCTGTAGTCTTGTCTCTTCTTACAGCTGCACCCCTGCTATAGAATATCCTCTTAGAAAGTTAGGACAGTACTTAAAAGTCAGAAATAATAAATGCAGTGCTAATATTTTGCTGGAAAATCTGCAACTTTTACAACTACTTCCAAGAGGTTCACACTTCTCACTACCGAGAAGTACAACAGTCAAGGGCATTTTTTTGTCACAAAAGCTTTTGTCTTCTGCTTAGAAACAGGGTATCCAACAACAAAGTGGCATAGGCTACAATAAACCTTCACAGCTTAAAAGGCTTAATAGACAAAGTAATACTAAGGGTTTACATACAAATCATTTTATTTGCATAGGTCTACCTGTAGTCTCAAGATAACTTAAAATAAATAAAACATGTTGCATGGCCAAAGATGTTGAGAGTGCTGCAAGAACAACAACAGTTTAGTGTAAAGGTTTGGAGAATAGACAGAATCTGAATTTTAAAGCCATCAGTGATAGGTAATCAGATGAAAATATGAGAGAAATTAAATAAGAGCATGGACTATTTACGTTTTCAGATTTGTTTTCTTTTTTTTTAATGTATTGCATACCATGTCCAAGTGCCTATTTTATTCCATATAAAAATGTTTTATACATTGACGCAATTTTTGCTGAATATGGCGTAGCTATGCCAACAATATCCACGGTAATGTAGCAGCCACCAGAGCAAGAGCAGTAAAAACAGAGAGTAAAAAGAGCAAACAGCGCGCCGTAGTGCACACCCTGCGCCTCCGCCTGTTTGGCTGAACCACAGTCATGACCACACTGAGCGCGTCCTCCTCCACCATAGGACGACCCTCCGCGCTGATAATGAAAATCTGTGATGCGTTATGAGTTGGACAAACCAGTCTTTGCCTCCGTAGTCGTTCAGAAATCCATCGAACAACATGAGAGATCCAGTTTAGTCCCGTGGGTAAAGTGTCTCCTGAAGGGCTCGCGCGCGGATGCTGCTGCTGTCCCACAGAGGAGCAGAGGGGCACGGGCACTTCCAATGTCTGTCCCGCCGCTTCTGCATCCTTGTCCGCATTGAATGACACCACAGCTTCCTTTTGTTTCCTGATGAATGTGAGATGCCTACAGATTGGACAAACAATGGTGTCTCTTATGTTTCCATTGGTGTTGACGCTCACCAGGGTTTTAACGAGGCAGTCGTGACAGAAAACGTGTCCGCAGCTCAGCGTCCTCTCAGTCCCAGATAAACTCTCATAGCACACCGGACACTCTCTGCCGTCCTCGTGATCATCGTTTAAAAATGCCATCAAATAAAAAAAGCACCCGCTGTAATTCCCGAGCCGGGATGAGAGACGCTCTTGGTGTGTTTTCTCTGTTTCCTTTATTTTAGCCTGTGGGTGGAGGCAAGAGCGTCTCGTAAAACAGGGCCTACCACCTGCGGCTGATTGGGTTGCCTCCTTACCTTTTTACCCTCCTCCCTCTCTCTCTCGCTCTCTCTCTCTCTCTCTCTCTCTCTCTCTCTCTCTCTCTCTGTCTTTCTCTCTCTCCTCTCTCTCTTTCTCTCTTTCCTTTCTCTCTCTTTCTCTCTCTCCTCTCTCTTTCTTTCTCTCCTCTCTCTTTCTCTGTCTTTTCTCCCCTCTCTCTTTCTTTCTCTCCTCTCTCTTTCTCTCTCTTTTCTCTCCTCGCTCTCTCTTTCTCTTTCTCTCTCTCTCTCCTCTCTCTGTCTCTGTACTCAAACTGATTTGGCTTGTGATAGGCATTAGTATGAGGTCTTGTTGATTATACGCCTATGGTATTTTATGAATTAAAGCTCAGTGATAGCTTAATTGTGTATGCTGTGACAATCCTCCTGTTTAAGTGATATGTTGAATACCTTTTCCAATTTAGCAGCCTAAAGAGATCGTATTGAGTTGTTTATTCCTGTGTAGTAAAGGGTTGTGATGAGGGTACATTTTACATGGCACCATGTGGATACTAAAAGGCAATAATCCCATCACCTGAAATAGGGTAATGGGAATTTAAATGCCAATTATCATAATACTACCATTACCACACAACACTGATACTTGCCCATTAGCCTGTTTATAAAACCTCGGCTAAGTTGTTTTGTATTTGTTTATTCTATCCAGACATCCATAGTACCAGACCATGGCCCTGCCCAGTTTTACGTAATCCTCATTTACGTCATCGCGCACGCACATGCCGGGGTCTTACGTTGCTTCCGGGAGACGCGTTGGCATTTCCTAAACACAGCAGTGCTCTCGCTCAGTGGCTTTTCTCTCTACTGTATCGTCTCAGACCGGGTTTGATCCGTGTGTGTGTGAACTGTCAGTATCAGGTGGACGGCGACCTACTTCACCACGAATCAGCTGCTTTTCACTTGGACATGAGCAGGTACAGTTTTATGATTTAAAGTCTTATTTTTGTGTTAAATTCGCTGCAGTTGTTCGTGTAGCGGTCGTGCGGTTACAGCTGGCTGCTTTATGGGCGTTCATATACCCAAATTGTTATTTCACTTTAGATTCTACAATATTCAACTCGTTTTTGTTGGATTTCATAGTAGATGTTTGTTGTCAACCCCAGTATTTCCTTGGTATCACACAAACCCACGCAGATATGATATGTCGCCTCACTGACAGGGTGTGAAGTAACAGCTAGCTTAACCTTAGGACAGTTACATCTAAAACAGTGAAGACCACACATCTATTTACAGTATTTTTATATTAAATGTGGCACTTGCTGTGTTCTGAAAGTGTTAACAGCTAATCTCACAAAGTCTACCCTTTTAATCGGTTGCATTTGACATAATTGTAAGATTTAATAATGATTTCTATGTAGTTTGTGGGATGAAACCTAATTTTCAACCCACAAAGAAAAAATAATAGGCCATTAAAACTGAATTAACCCTTCCCTTTTTAACTATCCAGTTTTCTGCTAAAATGACTCAGAGTGACAACATTCTTACTCTGCACTGTCATTATCAACAAAAGAGGATCTCTACACAGGATTTTATAAAGTAGATTCCCCTTTTTTCAACTGTACCAATACTGGATTGCTCAAAATATCATTCTTATCTCGTCTACTAGCTGCTGTCATCCTTGGAAACTGATGCAAGTGTCAAACATGCAGAGGTTATTGTGTCACTGGTCCAAAGGATACTGTATTCAATGTCATTCGTAACAGTCCCTTTGGGGTTTATGAAAGTTGAATTTTATAACTGGCAGTTTATTCATGTGACTTCAAGCACGATGTTCCTAGCACTCCCAACCATTGTGTAGAAGTTAATTACTTAGTAGGCTTTATTAATTGCCTTTTTAAGGAAATCTTTTAACAGGATCACCATAGAAACTATACCCTCACCATTTCATCAATAGTCAATCAATAGAAAGCCCGAGTCTCCAGTGTTTGGCATCAGTCAACGATATTCAGCTGCGTCTGCTGCATTTGCTTTAAATGACCATACCTGGAATAAACGTTGAGGTTCTGGCTGGATTTAGACTTGTTAAGTAATTTCTTCCAGCGTTTTTCCTTCTGGGCAGTGGTTTCCTCAGTGAGTGTCTGTGGACACGTGAGGGGCCCGCCACACAGAAACTGTATATGACAACATGTGAGAGGAATGCAAGGGGTAGACCAGAGGCGGGAATTAGACTCAACATACTCCTCCACCAGTTGGGATGTATTTTTGGGAGAAATTATAGCGGGCTTCTGCTGCTGCTTAGTCTGGTGGCCTTCTCTGTAGTAGTAGTGGTAGTAGTGGTAGTAGTGGTAGTAGTAGTGGTGGTGGTGGTGGTGGTAGTGGTAGTGGTAGTAAGAAATATGCTTAAACATGCCTGAAATAATCTTGGTTGTTGTTCAAGTATAACAGAAAAAGTAAATAAAGACTGTGGCTTTTAAGCTAAATTAAATGCAGATCTGTAGAAATATAGTTTTGTTTGAAATGCACTGTTCTTTAATGTTTAAATTATTAAGCCTTGTGCATAGATTACGTTTATGTTTGCTCACACATCACATTGGAATTGGTACTACCTACCTGGGACTTGACCAGGACTAGAACACAATCTAACCAAGTCTTCATCAGGATTAAACTGGGCTCAAACCAGGACCAAACCAGGACCAAACCAGGACCAAACCAGGACCAAACCAGGACCAAACCAGGACCAAACCAGGACCAAACCAGGACCAAACCAGGACCAAACCAGGACCAAACCAGGACAAGTGTGAACGCACGCGAATTCATAAATCATTGAGCTACTATGGTTGTTTTTCTAGTATGTAGGAAGCCGTCATCACAGTATCTTGACGATGAACACTGACAGAGTGGTGGATGTCCTGGCAACAGAAGTTATATTTCCTTCCACTTTGGCTGTTTCCTGATGTGTTAAAGTATTTTCTCAAACCTCCGCCGTTTGCTCACACAAATCAGAGAGAGGGGCTCTGTGGGAGGCAAAAAGAGGAACAGCTGGCCAGTAAAATTCTCCTTCCTCACTCACCACTTCAAGCATTGGTCATTTTTACTTTAAAGATATTTTTGTGTTTTTGTGATGTTGTTTCAGTCGCAGAAGTGACTTGGTTTGTTGTTGTGATTTTAGATAACAAAATGATGATGCCCAAAATATTTTTAAAAAGACATTCTGCATCAGTCTAGTAGTTTTGATTATGATTTGTTTCTTGTTGAATTTTTAGGTTGCCCTGACATGGACACAGAGATGATTCCTAAATTTTCGACAAAGGACGAAGAAGTAGATTACTGGAAAACACAAGCTCTTAAGTACAAAAAATGGTAAGGCCTGTATTAATATTATTTATTTCAAAAAGACAACTAAATGCATTTTGTAGCTAACACTTTGGACAGTCAAAATATCTAAGTTCTATGCTATACTAAAGAAATGAATGGATGCCGTGATGGTAAATGTTTATATAAACTTTATATACACTTATAATGATTCAATGTATATTCACTCAAGTGTTTTAAATGGTTGCCCACAGTTTATTATGGTTTATGAAGAAATTGTCTGAGGCAAAGAGACCACAGCTGATGTTCAAGTTGTTTTTTGTATATTCTAAGCAATATAAATATTTGTATATACCTTGTGATTATTGAGGGGCCAGAAGGAAAAGAAAATATTAGAATCCTAAGAAAATTTTTGTATAATGACTCTTCATCTTATAACTATAAAACATACGTAAGTTCATGTCCCCTATAAACTCTTAGCCTTTAGCTTTAGCCTACCACTGCCGGTTGTGGTATGTGTGGAACGACCCCAGCACAACAACCGATTCATGAATTCCCCTGAAGAGACACATTGTGAACCCAAGTCAGCTGATCTCAGTGTCATGAACTGTTAACAAGCAAATCTGTGTAGTGTTGGAAAACCTTTTTAACTTAATGTAAACTGTGGAAGTGTTAAGGGGAACACTGGACACTTAATAGCTATGATGGACTTGACAGTTACCTTGATTTAAATAGCGATTTGTTTGAAATTACATTGTTAATTTCAAGAAGAATATCTGTCTTTTGGGGTAAGGAAATTCCCCTGAAATCATAAAACAAGAAATGCCAAGACATATATGAAATGTCAAAACAAGTTAAATATTCTGAATTCAAGACTTTTGAAAATACAGTGAATCCTACCCAAGACCTTTTGACTTTCCCTTCACATAAAAAAATAAATGACAGGGCTGTTTTTCTTTTAGTCCTGCAAACTCACTACTGCTACAGAACAGCTGCCCCACCACAGCCTCTTGTATATTTAGCACACTCAAGTCAACACAACTGAGCCCCATTTTTGTTCCTCTTTGGTATTTGTTCAATACCGATAGAAAACTTACTTACTGAAGTTATTATCAGGTGTAGAGCAGATAAACAGCATTTAAAGGTGATAACAATTGCTCCAATCATGTACAAAAAATGGTCCAATCACAAAAATAAAAACCTTCATTAAATTTTGTTTTTGAAAGATGTGAGCTCTCATGCTTCTTCTCAGTTCCCACATGCTTACTATTGAAAGCACATAAATAATAATATCAGATAATTGTGATTTCATTTATGACTCAAAGGTTGATTTTCTACAGTCAAGGTGCTCTACCCAGGTTTATTATGTAGGTTATTTTAGGCAACATGAGCTGAAGCTACTGGAACACGCCATAGTTATCTTGTATTATTCTGTAGCACAATTGTACTGACAAAAGCCGGCAGTGGGGTGTTGAATAGTGGTCAAAACACCCAAACATTGATACACTTTTTTACTTTGTTTTCTGCAGTTGCCAGGAAGCCCAAGAGGAGCTGTTGGAGTTTCAGGAGGGCAGTCGTGAGCTGGAGGCAGAACTAGAGGCACAGCTGGGTCAGGCTGAACACAGACTACGAGACCTGCAATCTGAAAACGAGAGAGTGAAGAATGAAGTGTCCAGCCTGAAGGTAATAACACTAAAGCCTCTCTGTGAAGGTTATTTTGGGAGATCATTGATTATTTGTTACACAAGCAGATACATGATCCTAGTAGGACGAGAGAGAAGGGTCAAGTGTCAGCCAGGTAATCCTCCTGCACCTTTTCATTCGTGCAAAGGAGCAAAGGGAGGACAAAGGTTACATCATGGTAGTTTTCAGTTATCTAAACTGACTTTATTTTAGTACTGCGCAGTATACATAAAATCTGCAAAATGTTCAATAAGACCATAAATAGAAGTCACTTGTGAAATGAATCCAGAGAGGTCATGCATGTCTTTGTATCTCTACGGCCCATATTGTACATTTGCAGTCCACTATTGCATCATTAATTAAAAGTTTATAAATGAGTAATATTATTATATTGTATTTCCCCAATGGGCCAAAGAGTTTATGAGAACTAGGGACTGAAGACTGACAGACTGAAATGCCTACTTCCTCTTTACAGTTTAAATGAGTTCACAGGCCTCTGCTGTAAAAGTGGGTTGTGTTAAATGATCAAATGTGCTATGATTTATTATTAATTTAAATACTCTTATATTATATAAACGGTGCAAATACATCAACACCCATCATGTTTTCCATTGCAGGAGAAGTTGGAGCAGCAGTACGCCCAGAGTTATAAACAGATCTCAATGCTGGAGGATGATCTAGGGCAGACGCGCAGCATCAAAGAGCAGCTTCACAAATACGTCCGCGAGCTCGAACAGGCCAATGACGACCTGGAGCGGGCCAAGAGGTCTGCTACATTTTGATTAATGTTTTACTCAGCACTCCTGTGATTTCTATTAATGGTTTCATCTTCTACATAGGGCCACAATCGTCTCACTTGAAGACTTTGAGAGTCGTCTAAATCAGGCCATTGAGAGGAATGCCTTTTTGGAGAGCGAACTGGATGAGAAGGAGTCTCTGCTTGTGTCTGTTCAGCGATTGAAGGATGAAGCACGAGGTGAGAAGAGACAAACAATTGAACATTGGCCATGACTTCTATGACTAAACTAGGGAAAAATATCCAAATGCTAAATAGTGATTGCAGTTAGATTTGTGATTTTTGTGCTAATAATAGTTTTAATTTTATTCACATCTATTAACAACTGAGAACAGAATAAAATATGAACTACTGGCATTTCAAAATGTGTTTGTACAGGTCTTAACGGTGCTAGCACTAGTGTTTTTTTGTTTTGTTTTTTTAATAATATTGTGATTTGCTAACTGCAATCAAAATCACAATTGCAGTGTGAAAGGCTGCAAACTATCTTGCTGATCTTATCTAAGCTGTCTTTTTCCTACAGATTTGCGGCAGGAGCTTGCTGTTCGTGAGAGGGCATCAGATAGGATGTCCGCACCAAGCTCACCCACTCTGGATATTGACAAGATCGACTCTGCAGTTCAAGCCTCTTTATCATTACCAGCAACACCTGTAGCAAAGAGCATAGAGCAGACCTTCACTGCTCCAAAAGGTCAGTTCAGTGTGCCTGCTTTTTTCAGTATGTGAGAAGAAAGCAAAATAGATGTTAACTTATTTTTGTTGTTTTTTGCTACAGCATTGTCCAACGGTACCTCAACCCTTACTCCTTCAGCTCGGATTTCAGCCCTTAATATAGTTGGTGATCTCCTCAGGAAGGTTGGGGTAAGAGCAGTATTTATTTTTGCCATCATTTTTACCATATGGAGGACATGATTTCTAAAGACCAAGTTTTCTTTTGTTCCAGGCTTTGGAGTCTAAACTCGCTGCTTGCCGAAACTTTGCCAAAGATCAAGCGGCAAGGAAAAACTATGAAAACGGCACACTTATCAACAGCAATGCGACCAAGTTCTCTCACTCTCTTCATACCACTTACTTCGACAAAACGTAACTTCCTCTTTTCATATCTCTTCCTGTTTTGTTGGGGTAAGACATGACCTTTTTAAATCTTCTGTCTCTTGCAGGACTGTTAATGGATTGGACCCAAGCCCATTGACCTCCTTGAAAACTTCTCGAGCTGTGTCTCCACCGGGAATGCTGCCTCTGAGTGTGTGAGGTGCCATCCTTCCGCAACAATGACACAGAGAGGACACTTTTAAGACCGTTCAAGTTTGGTGTGAAAGGAAAGTGTGGATGGCTGTTAAAGAGGGTTTTTTGACTTGAGTGAATGAGCTATTACCATAGTAATGGAGCTCAACAGTGACCACTCACCACAAGGTTGCTGAAGAAATTTTCCATTATTTTTCCCATTGACATAAAAAAACAAAACAAAAACAAAACATTAGTGTGAAAACTTCCTCAGGTCTAATCAGCTATGTAGTAACTAATGATCACAAGATCTAAAATTTTATTCAATCTGTTTCTGAAGCTTTATAAACCTCAAAGTTATTAAAGCACAGAATTTTAGGTTATGTTTTAGTTTTTTTTTCTTTTTAACTGTAATGGACATTAGTTACCACGTAGCGGATTAACCTCAGTTGTATCTTTTTTAAACTAATTTTAATTTTCCAACTAAAAATTTATGGAAAACTGAATTGTGGAACTTTGACAAGCTTTGACTGTTGAGCTCTGTTCCTCTTGAACGCAGCTCTGAAGTCTGACATTGACTAAGGCTGTGGTCACGTCTACGCACATTTCAACCACTTTCTGCATGTGCCTCAAGCTGTAAGGCTGTATTGATGTCACTGCAAAGGTAATGCTCTATATATTACATTCAAAATGACGGTTCAGTTACTACTACTGCTTATGTTCTCTTTTGCACAGTCGATTCACATTTTTTTTAAAAGGGACTGTTTGTATGAATGGATTTTGCACATTTGACCGTGAAGCTTTAAAATGCCATTTGTTTTTATGCATGTGTTATTTATGAAAGGGGCATGGCTGGACCTTTTGAATTGTATGACTGAAGTGAATGTTGATCGTTCAAAGCAATGTAGCCAGTTTTATTATTTTTTTATTTTATTATAGGCTGCTTGCTATATTTTTTTTTTCAAATGCAATTTCTGTCAAACACATCTGTCAATCTGCACTTAATAGGAACACAGCACAGTAACTGTATTTCTCTGACAATTTAATGTTTTTATTTTCATTTCTATGCAGTTATTTAAACCGTAACAGGCTCTTGGTATATATCTCAAGATTACCGCTTTAGAAAGCTAGTGTCTTTGATTTTAGCAGTTTTGACTTGCATACCTCTTAAACCTGTATGCGCAAAATGAATATTTTCAAATGTATTTAGCATCAAGTCATTTCAACTCATTTGAATTGTCTATTGTTGCATCTTCTATCTTTTGGAAAATGACTTGGAGCACTGCAAGCTTCATATGTTCTGCCGTCACTGTAAATAGCCTGTAAGAATGGGTAGTTTACATTTGTAAATACTGACTTTAAAGCTAAAGTCTTATTTATTATATTACATTACAAATTGCATATGGCATGAGTTTGGATACTGAGATTCATACTGTGGAAAGTGTATTCAATTAACAGTTTGTCCAAGTTGTTTAAGTAAAGACTAAGATTAAAAAAAAGAGGGTTGTGTGATTTGAAGTTGCAGTGTAAGACAAACATTTAGAGTTTACACAGCTATATTTATTTAGCAAATGCACATTATGGTTTTATGAGTACACACTAAAATGTGTTGATAAAATGTACACATTCTGATAGTTATGAGATAGAGATGATCTTCACTTCTGTCAGCGGTCTTAATGTGCGGTCTTTATGACTAATTGACATAAATGTGCTGATTGGAGGAGCAGATGGCGCAGACTGGCAGCCTCTCTTCTGTCACTCTACCACAGAAGGACAGCTGGGGCTACAGAAGTAGCTTACTACCATGAGGAGAGGGGAGTATACCAGCTTTGACAGGCTTGATAAGCTTGTAAACACAATACAAATCTGAGTGTCTTGAGGGTGGAAAATGTGACCATTCACAATTTATTTTATTTATTTTATGAGAAAAACATAATATTAAAACGCGCTTTACAAGTAGTTACAATGTGTGGAGTGAAATATGGTCCACTGCCATGTAATACTGAATGTTATGTCACTGAAGGCCCAGTTGTTTCTCCATATTTTCTTTTAATGTCATCTTCTTAATCTAAAAATATAGTAACAGAGTATCAACATTGTCACAACAATATGATTTTAGCATAATTTAGTATGCAAACAAAGTCATCTTACCTTTCCAGAAGCTGTCAATGGAAAACTGTCCACAAACATCACATAATGTGGGATTTTAAAATACGAGATCTATAAAACATCATAGTGTTAACATAGATGATATTATGTTGTGGACATTTGGTTTATACTTTTCCTGACCTGTCCTTTACAGAACGACTGTATCTCTTGTGCAGTGCAGCTCTGTCCATCTTTCAGGGTAATACAGGCACACACCTGCTCACCCAGCCGCTCATCTCTCACCCCCACCACCTTCAGCAAAATGTATAAAATATGGCTTGTGTGGAATTGAATTAGGTTTGATAACAAGAGCTCATTTGCTGTCATCTAGTGGTGAGATTACTTACCTGCACTTCTTTGACCTTTGGATGTGTGAATAAAAATTGCTCTATTTCAGCCGGGTAGATGTTTTCACCTCCTCTAATGATCAAGTCTTTTATCCGTCCTTCTATGACACAGTATCCCCTGCTGTTCAAACTGGCTATGTCCCTTATGATGGCAACACACATATTTTAAAATTGATTCTAAGCAAGAATACCACAAGATATAGTATTGTGAGTTTATTAGTGATATATTGGTTACTTTGTGCTTACCCCGTCCTGTACCAGCGGTCCTTACCGATGGCCTCTCTAGTTTTCCCCTCATCTTCCCAGTATTCAAGCATCACACAGCTGCCTCTGATCTGGAGCTCTCCTGAAGCTCCTAGAGGAACTGTGACCCCAGTGACAGGGTCCACCACTTTAGCCTAACACCACAGAACAACAAAAGTCACTGTTTTAAAGCTCAGATAAAACAATATTTGATTCACATTTATACCTCCGTGTGGGGCATTATGCAGCCAACAGTATTGAACTTGAGCTCGTCACAGTCCAGAGGGAATCCTAAGAAGGTTGCAGGACTATTCTCAGTTGTTCCATAAATAACCTACATTTAAAAATGGTAAATTATAATACTGAACCTGACAGTAAGCAGTCACAGTGAAAACTAGCAAATATAGGCTTTATATAAATATCTTACAGCAATTTCTTTCATGTTCATGTCCGTTCTTAGTCTCCTCATTATCTCAGGAGGACATGGGGCTCCTCCCATAAGACCTGGCCAAAAAGAGACAATATTACATGAGTAATAATAGTAATGCACTGGATTTATACAGTGCCTTCCAAGACACGCAGATTCTACAGTGCATCATTCATTCTCTCCACACTCAGTCATGGTAAACTACTACTGTAGGCACAGCTGCCCTGGGGAAGACTGATGGAAGCGAGGCTGCCAATCAGCGCCAATGTCTGCACCAACACTCAAGTACACACCATTTTCATACTAGGCAATATGGGTGTCTAGCCTAAGGGCACAACAACAGTTTCCACTAAAGCCACAGCCCCATTGTGGGACCTTAATTTCCAGTGGTCTCCCATCCCAAGTGAAATAAATATAAGAACAAAACTTTCATATTTCCATTCTATTATGTAAATGGTCACATTCTTATATAGCATTTTTTTCCACCTTCAGGCAATCAACGTACTTTACATCAAGGAACCACTCACCCATTCACACACACACACACACACACACACACACACACACACACACACACACACACACACACACACACACACACACACACACACACACACACCAGTGTACACGGGGACTGGGGGTGAGGGGAGTTAAGTGTCTTACACAACAGTATTCATGTGTGGAAGATGGAATGAGATGAACCGCCAACCTTCAGATCAGTGGACAAACACACTACCAGCTGCGTTACTGCCGCCCATAGAGTAACTACTTACCTCCTTCTATTGTAGATAAGTCAAATGTGTGTAGATCTCGCTGGTTGAGCATGTCTGTGTGCATTGTGGGAGTCCCGTAGACAATATTACACCTTGAATCAAAGTGAAAGTGAATAAGTAGTGAATAAATAGCCAGATATATTATATTTGAGAGAAAATGTTCTTATGGTTATTATAGTTCACCTTTCATTCTGAATTGCCTTGAGGTTGGCCTGACTGTTGTAGCCTTTGGAGGGAAAGACCAAAGTAATGCCATTTACTGCCATGCACATTCCTCCAATTACAGAGCCAAAGCAATGGTACAGGGGTACAGCCATACACACACGTACTTCAGGCTATATAGGAGGGTTGAAAACACGTACTATTATATATTTTTGGTAGTTGACCTTTTGTATTAAATATAATGAGAAAGACTTACCCTCCAGTCATAGCCCATTCGAAGGCCCACGAAATAAGCATTATTTACAATGTTATGATGCGATAGACAGGCTCCTTTTGGATTTCCAGTTGTTCCCTGAAACAAACAAAATTATCACTTTTGAATTTATTTTTTTCCCTTTAAATATTAATTCAAATTAATCAAATAAAATACACACAGCGCATCACAAAATATATTCAATAAAACCATTAAAATAGAACTGGAGTAAGTCTAAACCAGTCCAAACTTCTGTCTGTCAGACTCCAACACAGTTAAAAACAAAAACTGAATACCGAAGTAAACTGGATGTTAATGGGATCATCAAATGTGAACTTGCTCTGCAGAGCCATCAGTTCTTTGTGGTGCCGACTCTCGCCTGCTTCCATCGCGTCCTGGAAGTGTAACATTCCTGGCTGCACACTGTCCATCAGGATCACCATACGCAGGTCTGGAAGTCTACAGGACAAGATTATAGGACAAGAATAGAGAACAAGATTAGAGACCTATAGTTTATCAAGTTTGTTTCTTTCTTCCAGCAAATGACTTTGAATTACTTGTTTATATCATCTAGATAAGACTATAGCAACTGCCCTATAGGTTGGACCGATCCTCTCTCAACCGCCTACAGCTGGTTCTTGCTGACAAGGACAGAAAGAGTGAACACATTACCCCTGTGCTGGCATCCCTCCATTGGCTCTCCATCACATTAACTATTGATTTTAAGATTCTGGTGTTTGTTTTTAAATGTTTAAATGGCTTGGCCTTTGAATACCTGGCTGAGCTTTTATCACCTTATGTCCTAGTTAGATCAGTGAGGTCAGAAAACCAGTGAGGTTTGGCCAGATCTTGACTGAGAACTCGAGGTGATAGGGTCTTTGCTGTGGCGGTTTAACGCTGCACACTTGCTTTAAGGTTTAATACAAATTAAGCTGTATAATTGTAAGTATAAATAGTTTTTTTTTTTTTTTTTTTTTTACAATTTATTGTACCTGTGAAGAACTCTGGGCACCTGTTGTTGTGAATGTGCTAAAAGAAACAAAATTGAAATTTTACTTGGAGCTTTGGATGTGGCCTTTTGGTGACGTGTCAATCTCTGGACAGAGGCTTCTGAGGATTTCACTGAATTTTTGGGTTTTGAAACTAGAGGGGCAAATGACTGCTTTACACTGAACCTACAAATAAAAAAGTTCCATGTTTAGTACTAACTTAGTATAGCCGATTATGGTCTGCCCAAGAATTCTTACCTTCTTAAGAGTAAACTCCACTTCCTTCATCTGATAGGCTGGGTTCAGTGAAACCTGCACCAGCAAATTAAATCAATTATCAGGTATACTTAATCCCCTCTGCCATTCATGCAGTTTCTTATGGGTATTTTAAACCAAGTGAGCTCCAGACTGACCAGTATCATGCCGGCTTTGGCTGTTGCAAACTGAGATAAGATCCATTCATATGAATTGGGGCCCCAGACTCCCACACGGTCTCCTGGTTTTAGACCCAGGGCCAGCAGTCCTGCAGCCAGTCTGTCCACCTGCATCAAAAGAGAAAATGACATTTTTACTGGATCTACAGTGGTGCAGTGGATTAATGAGTGTCCACCAAGGTCACCGGCTCATATTATGCACATGGCCTGTTGTTATATCATTGTGTTACGTCACTTTGACTGTGTGCAGTTTTAGGTACAGTCGGTCCATGTTTGATGAATATTATCATTCCCATAAACCTATTTTACATAAGATAAGATATATAATGTTCTTAATGTTTGTTGTTAATAAACAAAGCAGTTGTTTATGCACACATCTCCAACCATATTTTCAGTCTGTCTCATTTTTTTTTCTTGTCTACCCATGACGTGTCAACAACATATGCAAATACTGTTCCTCTATTGGATCTTCGCAAAATACAGTCAAAATATATGATTTTTGAATGTGTTGTCTCTCTCATCTGATCCAGTTTCATAAAGAGGAGTTGATGTCATGTTTGTAGCTTGACATCATAGATTGATAGATTGTGGGTAACAGGACTCATACCTGTATACAGGGCTTCAACCTGTTTTACTATCAGGACTTAACCTGAACACGTCGTTAACCTTTTTTCGTGAGGGACTTTCTCCCTCACAGGGGACTCTACCCCGTAACAATATAACACTTGTAGTTTACCAGTTACCCTGTGGTCCTTCTGTCCCTAAAATGCGATTTTAATACGGTTAGTTTGCAAAATTTCACCAAAGGCGGCACTCAGATCAACACGGGAGCGCCGCTGAGATCTCCGTGCACGTACTAGGGACAGCACCGCGCCTGGCTTGTATTAGATTGGATGTATAGGGAATAAACCTCGTGTGATTCAACTCTCTGGTCTCCAGTGATTATTCTGATCGTATAAATGGAACATGCTAACAGTAGACATCATGTAAAGTCCATGTACAAGAATTATAAAACTTACATCTTGGTGAAATTGTGCAAAGGTTTTCCTAACCCCATCCTCCACACAGACCACTGCCTCTCGCTCAGGCCAGCGCTGTGTGGTTGAGTCCAGGGCCTGGCTCACAGTGAGAGGCAGCAGAGACACTGAAGAGGTGCCGTGGACATAACTGCTGCGGAGGGTGGGTTTCTGAGGAGGGCTGTCCACATGCAGGCTCCTGTCATTCATAAAACACTCTATAACTTCAACATGGCACAGCAGATTAAGAGAAACAAACAAACTATACATACCTGGACAAGCGAAGACAACTTTTTCTGGCAGATTTCCATGTGCAGTGAATTTTGAATATGCAACGCAACATAATGCTCAGGAGGTGGTGCGCGTGTGAACCCAAACCCAACTGCCCTTAAATCAACCATTGTGCAATGTCTTCTATCTATCAGGGTTAGGGTAGTAAGGTGTAATGTTTAACCACAGGTCGTGCTACACTGACAAGACGTCCTCTTTTTCCTATGCATGTCCTCCTTTTGGGGCTCTAAGAATGTTTTTTCTGGTGTAAGCGTCAAAGAGGACCAGGAGACTGACACATAAAGTCAAAAGGATTTAATGAGTTCCACACTGTCAAGTGAACAATGAAGCAGTGGACTCGAGGTGGCTTTAACCAAAATTACACTGGTGGACACATGCTATTTACCTTAGCATGAGTAAATCAAGATACCAGTTTGATGTAGTGCTGCGAGAAAATACTTTACAGAGCCCAATAAAAACGTTCAGGAGGAATTTCCCCATTATTTCAGTCAGTTTGGCCACCCATTCAAAACAATAACATTTTATACCTACTCCCTTCATATTTGCCCATACATGCAAATATGCCGCTATAAAAAAAAAATAAAAATCACATTGCCACTATACATAAGTGCATGTTTGGTTTGACCATAATCGGTTTTTCATTTGAGCTTTAAAAGAACTGTATGTGAGATATTCTATCAGGGTGACTGGGAGACTATCCCACAGGTTCCACCTTGGACAGACAATACATTCTGACCAAAGGTGGTCCGTCTATGGGGGATCAGCAGGTCACCTCTGGTGGTGTGGACTTTGCTAAATTGTCTTTATATTTAATGTATTCCTTTTATGGTGGTGGTGCGAGGGAGTGTAGGACCTTATAAATTAGGCAAGCTCTTTTAAGGTTGACCAGTAGTACTTAGTAGTTAAACAATAGTCTATGTGGGAGATGATCATAGAGTAGAAATAAGTTTTAGCAGCACTCATGTTTAAGTTATTCTGGATGTGAGTATTGAATTCAATTACCCGGGACACTTTTTTTTAATGCAACTTTTGAAGGACAATGTCGGGTCTAGGATAAGGTATTTAAATTCTGGGACCAGATCAAGTTCTACTCCTTTAAGAAAGACATTTGATTGCTTTAGTTCAGTATGGCATTTACAGAAGTACATACAGACTGTTTTTGTGATGTTCAGCAAGAGGCATGAGTCCTTAAGCTAATTATGCACAGATATTAATACAGCTGTGAGGTCATCAGCAGCTTGCTGAACGCTTTTTGGCCTGAGTGTAGATAACTGCATCATCCGCATACATCTGTGAGAAGACATTTGCATGAGCATTCGGTAAGTTATTGATAAAGAGGGAGAATAAAACCAGTCCAAGGATTGACCCCTACGGGACACCAAAATCACAATCTAAACACAAAGATTTTACATTATCTGCTACCACATACTGTCTCCTGTGGGACAGATACGATGTAAACCATCTAATTCTCAATAGTATCCTATCATCATAAATATGAGCTAAAGCATATATTCAGTCCAAATATAGGGTTAACCAGTTACCGTTCCGACGGCCCGCCCGCGGGCCGTCGCCTTTTCTTTACAACTTTACAGCAATGTACATTCACTTCTGCGTCACCCACACAAACAATATACACATCAAATGAAAGCTACGGATCTCATCTTTCCGAATATGTAAAGCATTTTCACCTAAAGTCACCACAGTGCTGTCAGGAAAGCCGTTTTTACAGAAAAGCCAAAAATGCCTATTTGGACTTCACTCACCTTTGAGGGCTCTGGTTCTGTCAAACATCAACATATTTCCACAATATCGGTCTCATTCTTTCCGTAGAGGTCCAGAGAATATAATCCAGTCAAGAAATTATGTCCACGAAATAAGTTAGATCCCTCCATGTCCAATCTGCTGCAGGAAAGTGAAATCTGCTCCGTGATTTTTTTGCATTTCTTTTGTCAATTTCAGGCCTAACAAACTTCAGACAGCGCCAACTTTGTTCCTCCGTGATAAACAAACATGCTAGCTTCTGACTGACACCAAGTTTGGCCAATAAGGTGGGGGTTGAGGGTCACTGGAGCCCCAGACAGCGAATCAGTGCTACAGGTGACTGAAAGTGTACGCCCCACTCTCCCCCGTGTAGAATCAACCAGTCACATCACACACGTTTAGTGACGTTTTCTCCTCACAGCCAATGAGCAGCTGAACACGAGGATGTATGACATGCCATGGTTTTCTGTAAACAGACGCAGCAGGCCCAGTGCGTAACGAAAGAAAATGAATCACGGCTTTTCGTGCGTAAAGTGTGCGTAAAATGACGCACTGTGATTTTGCCACAGTTTTGCGTTCTAAACACGACGAAACGGATAAAACAAAGGCATTACGCGACGGAGGACACTATGGATGTTTGTACAAGTTATACCAGAGGCATCTCGGACCCGGAGCGGTCCGTGGCAGATTCCACGGTGGACTCAGAAGTGGAGGAGCATATTCTTTGATGGACTGGATGCTGTTCTGGGTCGGTAAGCCTGGTTTATTCTGCTATTTACATAATTGTAGATAAAATATATCGTGTGTAATCATTAGCATCACTTCTGTGCATAGTGCACATTGGAACCATGGGCTCTGGCACATTTGTTTTTATCTGTATGAATTAGACTTCATTTGTCTATTGATTGAAAGGTGTTTTATTCTGCAGTTTACAGTATTGTAAGTAAAATTATAATATGTATATGATATAATATTACTTCACCCTCTCTCAATTTTGTACTTTCTTGTTACTAATGTGTTTGTGTTTTTCTTTAGGCACATGGGGGACGTTATCAGATGCTCTCATCGGCTGTTACCAGGTTTTGCACAAAACAAAGAAATGGCATTTTGGCAAAGACATTTTTTCACCATTTTTTGGACAAGCCATAATCATGTACAGTGAGCTTTTCACTGCTGTTTGCAGTGTGTGTTTGTTCACTGTTTGCAGTGTGTGGAGTTTGTAAATATATATTTATTTTGACCCATGCCACTTGTTTTGACTATATTTCATAAACAAATATGTATTTTATATTATGTTTTGATATGCTATATAAATTTGCATAAGTAATAGAGCAGCTCAGTGTGCAGATACAGATTCCTCTAAGTGTGAGCTTTCAGTAGAGCCCTCATTGATGTCTGTGGGTTGAGGCATTCAAAAGTTATTGCAGTTTTTCCAAACATTCTCCAAATGTCTCCATTTGGAGAGGTTTGGATAAACTTGGATACATCAAAAGTCCCTCCATAAAGCGCCTGGATTTAGTCATAATAAAATAAGTGTAAAAATCTCATTTTTTTATAGATTGACCTCAAATCTGAAATGTGAGAGGTCAACAACCTTTTCAATTGAAATATGGTGTATTTTTGTCCCCAGCTACCTACTGCAGCTTTCTTCCCCTTAATTTTTACAAAAAAATTTAGGCGAGGATGAGAAAAATCATTTTTTATGTGTGTTCCAAAGTGTATAAATACTTACCAGACAAACTTACAGTGATTCTGACACCTGAGGGTAAAACTATAGGATGTTACCTTTACAAAGAGCCCAAACTTGTGTAAATAATACTTATGGTTCAATAACAGTAATCATTTTAATTTGGAGAGGTCAGAACGTAGGCAATTTCACCAAAAATACCCGGAATGGTAAGGGGTTTTAATATCTAAAGTTTTTGCACTGCTTTATTTGAAGTACAGGCTAAAGGCCCCTGTCTGTGAGAAATGCACATGAGCAGGACTCTGTGAGTGCAGGGCACATGGACTTTAGTGAAGGAAAATAAATCTTTTAAAAAAGGCTTATATTATTGAGCTGTTGCTTTGTACATCTCTAAAATGCACTGGAATGCAGCAAATTGGATAGAGTTTGTTCAAAATGACCAAAACACCAGATCCCTTGATATACACAGGCTATATAATAGTACCACACATTCACAATATTCAGTTCATACAGCAAAATAATTCCCTTGTTACAACATTGCCTTTTTTCGCTTAGTTGTCATTCTGTTTGATCACTCTAATCTGGTCACCCTCGTGGTCAAGAGGAAATTGTTTTGAGGGTAAACACAATAAGCAGCATAATGAAAAGTGGAACTATACACAGCTATTGATTGCTCTGGTTTATTTAATAAATATGTTGCTTAACCAGTGGCCTTTGTCTCTGTCATTCTCAAGTACTAATACGAAACAAACAAACAATACATACCTGGACAAACAGAGGTACTTTGTTCTGCAATATCTCCAATTGAAAATTCGGAGTAGCAGCATCGTGCAATGATAAACTGTCTTTCCACTCCAGCAGAATGCTGCTGCTGTTTATGGGTGTGAACTGGAACACTACCTGATAAACAAGTAAGTACACTCCCCATTATTTAAGCACATGACCTTTCTCTTAGTTGATCCTGTAATATACTGCATCTGCCTTCATTTTCAATTGATTTAAATGGTTACAAGTGATCGAGTTAGTGTGATATTTTTGTATGTGCTCTTGGGTTAGACAAAAGCTAGGCCATGTTGATATTTTATTATTCTTTCTCTACAGAGAGTGTGACCTGGCCTCAGTAGACCTACACAACAGTAGGCTGTGTAATCCCTCAGTTGTCAAGGTATGAATTGTCCATTTGACAGAATTAGATTTTGTTTCTTTTACTACAAAATAGGCTATGACCATCAAGAATATCAGATTCATAAAATACAGCCAAATAACTGCACATAAATCTGAGGCATTTTCTTGCAATTAATAAAATGACTAAAGGGTTATAATTGTTCACAGTCCTATCAAGTAATGTTTTCCTCAGTTTCTTCCCCAGAGTCATGAACTCTATATGACCATTTTCTTTCTAAATTTAGACAGAAAAAACTCCCAGAGCTTTGGAAAACTCGACCCTTGTGAAAACAGAGTGATGCGATTTTAAATAGCACAAGGAGGAGTTTTTAGTTTCTGCTTCGTCGTCATCTTTGGTTGACATTAGGCTTTTGGTTTCACACTCCCTCAGTATTGTCAGTAATTCACATTATTTGAATTGTTTTTTCATAGGTTGTCAAAAGTAGGGGTCTCCACTTCCATATAGCAGATTTCACCACATTTGGATAACATGAGTCATTTGTTGGCCATTTATTTTAAACAGAAAGTAACACTATCAGGTAATGACAAGAAAGAGTATGAATATGCCATTACAGGTGGTGCTATGGAATTATTTTTCTAACCCACACAGCCTGTTATACAACCCACTACCAGAAGGGGGCAGCATTATCCATGAGAGATCCAGACTCTCCTGTGGCCCTACTATGAAAACTAAACTAAAAGGTCCTCAGAAGTTTTGGTGATGTGCAATTTGGTGTTTTTTTCAGACTGAGAACAAAAAATAATGAGAAACAAAGATACTTCTAGTCTTATTTGATCACACAGTGTAGATATATACTGACATTATTATCCACTATGAGCTGGCTGCAATGTTAAGGCTGAGCAGACCACCAAAAGTATAAGTAGAACAAACAAATCACACATTTTTAGATATTTGTTTGGATCCATTACCATACGAGAGAGGAAGCAGAATGTGCTCCAGCAAATGAGCTCTATATTGCTGTACCTTACAACAACATGTAGCCTTACTGAAAATATATAACAGTTTTCTTGCTGCTTTGTGGTGGTTAAAGATTTTCATTAATTAACTTGGTCCTGGGCTGACCTCTGTGGTTGACTGGTCATCACCTGTGGAGTCACTATGTAAGGCCTGTGCACAGGACAGCTCCACTTTCCTCCGCCTCAGCCATTCCTGTCCCAGCTGAACATGCAGCTGTTGCCAACACTTGTCCACTTAATAACTGTTGCCCTCACTCATATCTCACTGCATGCCACTGTAATGATTATAATGAAATCCTCTGGCTTCTGTTCGACATGCTTTTTCTAATCCAAAATCTCAGAGGACAGGGCTATTTTTGACCCAAGAGTCAGGAAAACATGGAGACATTAGCTTTGACTGTTTTACACCAAAACAATAAACAATAGCATTTAATTACCACAAAATGTCGATTGTTGGACAGCTAATCTGATTTGAGCTAAAAATAACATGTTGACCTTTAAGAAAAATGTAACTATCTTTTTCATCTTTTTACACTGTATTATTTTATGCTGAATGAACATAATAAAGTTAAACTAAAATCTAAAAGCTTAAAGCCATGTTATAATTCTGTCATCTCCCAAAAAATATACCTGGAGATGTGTTTTGTTTTATTCACACATGTTTGATCTACCCTGTATTATTAGTCTCTCTACAACTCCAAAGCTCAAAATGCTCTGTTCCACCTTGTGATGTCATGCAGTGGTAGTTTTCAAGTTGATAACTATCTTTTACTTTTAGTTCTGTAGCGATCTGCAATTCCAGAGCTGAAATCATCCAAATAATTCTAGTGAAGGTGTATGGAGTTTAAAAACACAGTGGAGCACTTCCTCTATTACCACGTGACATCACAAGGTGGAACAGACTGTTTTCTGTTTGTGAGGAAAAACTCATGTTAAATATACAGGGTTTATTTGTTAAACCCGTGGGAATGAAACAAGCCACAACTCCAGGTATGTTTGTGATGAGGAAATAATATTATAACAGATATCAAATACAGTGTAATATGGGCCCTTTAAGTTTTTTAAATCTTATTTTGGAAATATCAACATCAGTCTTTTGCTTTTGCCAATTGCAGATAGATAGAAACAACTACAGCCCCATCCAATCTTTTCTATATTTCTACCCAATAGGCTTGCACTCAAAGAAGGCTAAAAAAACATCTTGCTTCTGTTCACTTTGTGCTAGGTGCCAATCTTTACACTTCAATGCCTATTTGACCTCCTTCATCCAAAAGCGATCCATCATCCTCTGTCAAAAAAGCAAACAAACTTGTGTTCGCTCCTCTGTTCCAACCTAAGTGGCTGCTTCCTACTTCTCCATTATACAACCTATTATTGTGCCCATTAGACATCCTTCAAATGTCATAGTTTCAGAAAAACCTTATCCATCATTTGCGCTTGCCCCACCAATGTCCCATGCTCTCCATGGCCATGTCACAACCCCCTTATATGGGACATAATAGCCAAGTTTGGACAGGAACTATTTTTTAATCCTCACATCGAAAGGTTACAGTGCAGGTCAGAGGTCAAAGGTGGAAGGTGGGGGGGTGGGGGGGTGGTCGGGTTGCCATGGAGACGGTGGCGCTCATTGGGACGGTATAAACAGAAGATGTGGGCCCTTCAGTATGTGAGGGAGGCACGTCTGAGAGCAGGGGCAAGCATGCAGATCGCATTATTAGGGGCAGACAAGGAGGAAGTGCAAGTGAATGACAGCGTGTATTGAACAAGCAACAACGCGCCCATTTACTGCACAGATTAACTAAGCCGTAGTGACAAGACAGGCTTTTGTTTGGGTATAGCTAACTCCAAGAAGAACCAAGAATCCAAATGGTCCAAAACAATAAAATCTCTCATTTTTTTGTAAAACTTTGCCTTTTCTGAAAGTATGTATTTATTTATTCTTATTTATTTGTATATTAATGAACTTTTAAATGTAAATATGTAAAGATTATAGCCAATTTCCATCTTCAATCTCGAGGTTGATGTAAAATAAAGTCTACAGGACAGTGACAAGTACAACACACTCACTACACATACAACAGCAACAATTCATTTGAAGTTAAAAGTTAAACCAACAACACCTCAGTATAAAAAAATGTTATGTTGCTCTACATGTTGACATATTTAACCCTTGAACAAGCACTTTTTCAAAGCCTTTGAAAATGCTGCACTGTGGAGAGCTCTCATATGAGCAGCACTGTTCCATGTCTGGCCTGCTTGATAAGCAAAAGAGAGATGTCCAAAAGGCTAAACGGCACAGAGCGGTCGCCTCTAGAACCTGCTCTTGTTGTCTGGTTTGAATTTCTTTTCATAAACTCTTTGAAAAGGAGAAAAGGAGATGGAGCAAGATTGTCAAAAATGTTGTATACCAAAATTAAATCTGTGTATTTGGTTGTGTTGTCCCAATTAAGAAATTTGCCGCTGCTAAGTATTCTACAGTAATGATAATTAGTGGGCTTTTTGTACCTTGACGGTTTATTTTTATAAATAGTTTCAGCTCAATCCTCGAACATTTATCCAGGATTGGGACTGGCATGACAATTCCACTGGCCCCATATTTCTTTTATATAGGCCTAGTCATTTGCTTATTCACCTTTGGATAATTTCTGATTTCTAATTTTAATGTGGGTGATAACTGGGTGAACAAAACGTTTAATAATGCTTACTTACTTACTCACAGTAGGAAGCGTACTGCTACACTGCAAAATATATTACTAAGCACTCAAAGTATAGGGTCTGAAAACACTATATACTATAAACTAGTACCTGGCTACAACTTCATCCTTGAACCATTACTGCTATTGTGATTTCAACATCTCTTCAATCCACTCCATCATGCCGCGGTGACATCATGAGAAAGTTGGTCCTCTGTTGACAGCCCCTCTTGTTGCCATGGCGCTCCAGAAAATGGCCGTACAGATCCCAGTTTAAATGAAGGCTATTGGAGAGGAGGGGGACACGTAGGCGGCAAGTAAATAATAGTGCTATTTGCAGACTGTTTGCTTCACGTAGGAGCCAAAATCTTTCTGTTATTGGGGGGTCCTTGTACCCCTTCAGTGCAGGCGTGAACAGGATGTCCCATGTGAGTCAACAGCTCCAACATTCAAGTAATAAGAAAAGAAACCATGTTGGACAATATGAAGACAGAGAAATGCTTGTATTGCAAATAAGGTCAACTATAGCTGCATGGTAATTGAAAAAAAAGTATGTTTTACCTTGTTCTGGCTCATCATTTAATCTAAATTTGGCATATGGTGTATGGTTTATATAATAAAAACAAGAAAATGTCCCATATTGATGATGGAAGTAATAGAAAGTAGACTATTTTTTGATTTCTTGAACCAAATGGTCAAAACATCAAAAAAATGACTACATAGAAAACAAGTCAGGGTTAAATGACGACTTAACCATTCAATAAGAAAATATATTATGTATTAGTCTTATACGGCATTCTTAATAAGCTGTTCATTATGAATTAAGTCATTATTCACGCTTCATTAAGAATAGTGTAGTTATTGCATATTTTAATTACATGTTTTATTTATTTTGTTCATTTCCTATGCCATCTAATATTAGACCTACAGGGCCTTGATTTGACCCCAGTCCCACAATGACTTTTGGTTTGAGACACCCAACACCACTGCTCTTAAGCCAGCCATAGCACTTTGCACAGGGACAGACAGAAGGGGGTGGGGCCAAAGGAGGGGGCTGTGAGGCATTTCAATACTGGGAACCTCATGACCCACTGGGGAGTAATGAGTATTCAGGGGAGCGGCGTTATTGGCTTGTTGACCCTGGCTTTTCGAATGTGCTCATCCCTGAATGGTGAGGGAAAAGTCCTATAAATGTCCATGTCAAAGTAATTTAGTGTAATGTGTTTAGAGCCGCTATGTCTTCATTTAGCCATGCACACTGAACAGAAATAGTTGGTAAATGTTTTGGTAGGAGTTTTAACATGAATGGATAGCTTACCCCACTTGCAAGGAATTTAAATTCATAAAAACTTAAATAGTTTATGCCCCAGAGAATATTCAAACATGTTTAATAAAAAGTGTACTTCTCTGATGTACTTATTTAGTATATTTTGTCCTAGTTGAGTAAAAGTTTGGGTTACTCAGTGCTGATTCGAACATATGTTTCTTGCCTTCAGATATGATTTAGTTTAGTTTTTTAAATTTTTGTGGTCTGTCCTTTGTTTGTCCTTTCACTTATATTAAAAACCAGATGTTAAATCCAGACAATGGGTCTACATTACAAAACACGTTTTATTCTTTCCTCAATATACTTCTGAGGGGCAGTGGAAGGTAATGAAGTAAAAGTAGTAAAGTACTGTACTTAACTATTGTACTTTACTGAAGTACATTTTACAGTGGGTACTTTTTAGTTTTACTTCACTACTTTTGAGAGCAGTATCTGTACTTTCCACTATATTCCACTATATTTTTTAACAGAACTGCGAAGTAAAAAGTACTTTCAGTATGATTTGAGAGGTTATTTTTACTATGTTCGTGGTAACATCCTGACTAAAATACACAATTCAAAAGAAAAATGAAGATTTACATTGCTGCTGTTGTCCAAAACCGACCACTGCGTCTATGTATAACTTTTGGCTTTAGTTACAGCAGAAGTTGTAGAAGTAACTTAGTAAGATCAGTGATCACTTCTACAGACTCTAGTTCATATTTTTCAGTAGAATCCATTCATGCTTGCTTATTGCAGCCCGCCCTCGCTCTTAGGTCCAACAGTGTGTGGACTTGTGAGCTTGCTGTTGATCCTGAGGGACGTTTTAGTGAAGTGTGGTCAGTAAGTGTGAGCTGCAGCTGCACCCGCTGAGCTCCCCCCCTCTCTCAGTGCGGCGTGCGGCGTGGGTGGCACTATCTGGAGGCCATGGGCGGTGTGTTTATGTGTGCTAGGATTTAAAGAGCGCTCACACACACAGACACACACACATTAACCACAGAGGCGCTATTGATTCGGGCTAATCAAGGCAGCAGTGAGGGGGGAAGTTGCGCACGTGTGTGTATGAATGAAGTCAACACATTCCACGCATTCCACTAAAGATGAATAAAATATCAGAAGCTGGACTTAACGCACGAGGCTGTTTCCAAGACAAGTTCTTTAGTTTTAGCCAGTAGCTGCGTCCCATGTGCCAAGTGACTGAGCAGTTTGTAACAGAGCATTGATTCAGAGAGTTTGAATCCACTCACAAGATGATGATGACCACAGGGACTTACTCGAGACAAAGAGTCATATAGTAATGTCTGGTTTGGACTGGCCTGCTTAATAACATCACAGCAGACCTCACCCATCCTGTGACACCCAATAGCATGTGCAAATAACCGTGAGATTAATCAGTGTCGTTGCACCCATAAACACTAATGCAATGGCTTAAATGTTTTGTTTAGAGATTTGTGGATAATTGTTATTTATTCATGCTGTGTTGAAATTATAAGTAAACCTTGCCTGTTGCCTGTTTTGTTAGAGCTATGTGTCATTTTTTTAATTAAAGATGCACTATGTAACTTTTCAGGTGGGGGATCTGCTACCTGCTTGTCTCTATGGAAATGATATTGTTTTGCTTTGGAATGTTCCACAGTATGGCATCAAACTTATCTATCCTGTATTTGTTCAAATGCAGGTGTTTTATTGCTCAAAAGCATAAAGCAATATTTAAAACAGAGTACCTTAGACCTTTTTCATCCTTTTGTTTAATTCAGATTCTATAGTTAGATAATGCCATAGTGTGGAGCATTCCAGGAAAATAGCAATATTTCTATGGAGACAGGATAGTAGTGGACCCTCCATCAGAAAAGTTACATTGTGCAAAACAAATCTTATTCTCTCAAGCTGTGGTACAGGTACTGGTAGTATATGCTGACAGTTAGTCTGTTAATCTTGTTTATCCTGTTGTAAAACTGGTAAAGTACTGGTGTAATCCAAGTCCTCATTAAGCCAAGTTTTAGTCCTAGCATGTACAAGGCAAAAAAATTTTATGGACTTTACATTTGAAGGCAAATCGCAAGGTGCTATAGTAAGAAAAAACAAAAAAACAAAAAACATGTGTTAAAAGTGCCCAATCTAAATTCTATTAATTTGTTTGCTGTCAGTGAAATCAATACCAGACAATGGCAAAGAAACTAAATATGAATTATGAATTGTAAGATCAAAAGAACTGAAGTATACAGTATGTGCTGTTTATTATATGGAGGATATGTTGTGGTGCACCCTAGATGGAAAAGACAATTAATTGACCTTTTGATAACTTTGACCACTCAAAAACACCCGAAACACCTGTCCAAGTAGTTAAATTTAACAGGTTGGTCTTAAGTAAAAGAGACAGATACCTTCAGCTGTTTTGGTCACAGGTTCAATGTGAAAGCTGACAAACTGGACAGCTGGAGCAACCGGCATCTCTCTCTGACTTTCTCACTCCTCCTCCTCCTCTCGAAGAGCCCTTCAAGCCAGAGCGAAAAGGTTCACAGTAAGGCAGTGTTACCATAGAGACACTGTTTGCATTTCTCAATGAGCATTTCTGGGACCAGTGGCTTTTCATCTGAAATTCAAACTATCTATTCACCGCACCGAGCCGTCTGGAAAAGTAATTGTCTATTGGGGCAACTTATTCACTGACTCTTGGAGGTGCATTTCCTTATGAGTGAACAAAAAGAGCCTCAAAGTGTCATCTTAACTGGACTGGCTCACATGGACCAAAAACTCAAGCCTGCCACATTCCTCCTGTTTTATTTGAGCTGCTGGAAATTAAAGTCTTTATTTGAAGAGGGAGCTAGGGAGAAGTGTACCTGCCAATCAAAATGTGGAGTGTGGTCGGAGGTTCTCTACTGCGTGGCCAGTCACAGAGCAGCATTCAGGCCCAGCACTCCCAACCCAGGCTGCTGCACTGGAACAAAGCGGCCATTCATATTGACCTTGACACAGGGCCACCCCCCATCACCACAGGAACCAGTGCAGAGGAATCCACCACGACTCCCTGATATCAATCTCTCAGGCTTTAGGCCGGGGTGAACCTATAACGCGGGGATAATGGTAATCGTGTGGGCCTGCTTTTGTGCGTCAAGGTGAAAAATGGTGAGAAATGGGCTGGGGAATGCATGCTATGTCTTCTTTCAATAAAGCTTAAGATTAACAAATAACAGTCAAAGTTACAATTGAATAATAGCTTTTATTCACAGGGCAAAAACTAAATTGGAGCATTTTTGGTTTGTCTTTTTCTTGCAAGTGTACAACCTGAAAAAATACTCAGGCATCAAAACTGCAATTCATTTTTTAACAAAATAAAAATAAGAGGCTTTCACTTTTTACACAAATTCACAACTGTACATCACATTTTTACAGAGCTTCAAATATACAACAATCATTCACATTTACAAGCATTAACACATTGGGCTCTGCTACATTTAACACCTGGGGGTTTGTCACTTGCTGAGAAATCAGTCCAGACACATTCCAAGCGGCATCCCGGTCCTCTTTTGAGTCCAATCGGATGCTGCTTGGCAACACTGGAGGCGCTGGTCTTTTGTCTCCAAAGAGCCTTCAGACAACAGAAGGGACACTTGGCCTCGCTGTCTGCGTCTGGGAACATTTGGTTCAACTTGTCCACTTATCAAGGACCTGTTCCACTTCTTGCTCAGCTAACCCAATCTTTCAGTTTGTGTCCACGTGACATGGGTTAGTGCCTTGCTTCTCGGCTTCATTGTACACCCGGAGGAAGTCTTTGTAGCGAGGTGCACAGCCCATCCAGGCCTCACCAAAGCGGACTGCCCCAGTGAAAAGAAAGTCCCCCTCTCCAGCTTTAACTCCACACTGAAGAGGCATCTTGATTTGTCCCGTCCAGCTGCGGACTCTCACACCTCCGGACACAAAAACTTGGGTTTTCTGTCTGTACAATCGGCTGACCTCCACAGTGACAGACCAGTGCTCCTGCTCCTCCTTCACCTTCCTTATGGTGCCTCTTGCCACTGCAAACACATAAGAGAAATGGCATTTACTATGTGCTTAATGTTCAAATAATCCACATATCTCGGTCAAAAGGAACAAACTCAACCAATACTTACCAAAGTCATTTGTGCAGATGGCTAGAAGCATGTCTACATCACTGCAGGGCTGGCACGGAGCTGGAAAATAAACAAGAATGTATTTAAGTTTGGTGCCAACATTTTTCATTCCTTCAGCACTTCCTGTATTTAGTAGAGTAATAGAAATGAGTGCAGACAATTACACAACTCTTCTCCCATCTGCACATGGACAAAGACACAGAGCAGCACTTCAGTAATAACCATATACCATGTGACCTGCATCTCTAAGTGTTTATTTGTCCTCACAGACAGCAGAGGGGCGGTCAGCAGTCAAACACAGCTGGACATAATACAACTGAAGGGGACAAGCAAACTATTGTTTCATGTGCAAAGGTTTTGTGAACAGAAAATACTGTTGGATTGGTAGAACATAGAGGCTCACCACGCCACCTGAATTTTAGGCATGATCCTCCTAACTTAGACACATTCTATTATAATGCACTCTATATTTTTAAATATAATTGATACACACATAGTAAGCTAATTATTATATACCATATATACTATAGCATAAGCTAATTATTATATACCAAACCACTGCAACTAGGACTAGCCACTAGGGTTGTCAAAATGGATTCAGAGATATGAATTGATATAAAGACTAGTATCAAAACTAGATACTAAGTATTCAACTGTTTCAACACTGAAGAAACAAGTAAAAGATAAACCTTTTCTGAATAGGTTTAGAATTGTTCAGATCAGATGATCTATAGCAGAACTAGTATAAGACCACCTGGTATGATTTTATACTGAAAATGATTATCTGTCTTTATAAAAAAAAGTTGTGTTTTTAATTTAACATTGCAATATTAAAATTGATAATAAGTCTTTCCTTAGTATAGAAACTATGTTTGATATTTTAGTAGTGTGACAACTAAAGTAAAGAAACTTTGTCCAGGGGCATGTGTCACTTGTGTGGACGAGCTGTCAGGACTGCCCAGTTGTCCAGTGTTTTATGACTGGAGAAAGGGCTCTAAATGAGAGCTGCCGAGTCCATGATTAGTTGACTCAGGTGGCCTTAAGGGCGCACTAACTAGGACGGCTTTATTATGCTTCCTGAACATTCTGTAGTTTTCTTTAACAGCTGAGTGGCACAAGGGCACACCATGTCAGCAAAGAGAAGAACACAGGTGGATTTTCAAACTTGTTCATACAATGTACAAATGAGAAGAAAAAAATATATAAGTAAACAGCTATATATATATATATATATATATATATATATATATATATATATATATATATATATATATATATATATATATATATATCTACAAAAATACAAACAATGGTCTATTAAAGTTACGTTTTTTTCTAAGATCTAAAGTTAGGGCTGCGACATTAATCACAGCTGACAAATTGCAGCCCATGTTGTTATTTAAGTAATTTCCTCTGCAGGAAGAAAAATATCTCATCTTCTGTATAAAACATGTTTACCCTGATTCTTGCGGCAGTTAAACAGTTCATATTTCATGCTCAAATGTATTTAAAATTGTGTCCTTGAATAGAATCCTACCATTAAAAACATGAATCGTGAATCTAACTACAAAATTCCCAATATTATTTTTTCCAAAATGGTTCAGTCCTACTATAACCCACTTTCTGTTTTTATGCCAAACCAAACCATTTGCTACAGGCTAACAAATATTACAGTTTATACATTCCAACTGAATTTTATTTTTGACAGCACCATTTGTTATAAGTAGGTTTCACACCTTGCCAGGAATACTTGTCAAATCCAAAGGCTACAGTCTGTAGATTTAAAAGCGGCTTAAATACGGTATTAAAGTCAAAGGAAAAGGGCAGTGGTGTCATGGGATTTTTGAAGTAATGATTTTCGTGCTAAAGAAGATATGCTGAGGGCTTATTTTTAGCTGCCCCTTTTTGAAGTCGAGGCTCTGGGGGTGAGGGGTGAGTGTGTCGCTGGTCGGCCCGAGCTAGCTAGCAACACTTTGCGCTGTTGCCTTACCCTGGAGGTCAGGGGTCAAACAGCCATAAGCTGCATGAGCTTAAGAACAGCTGGAGAAATGGGAGACTTCAGAGAGACTAACCTCACCCTATTCCCCCCTTTGAAGTGCGCCTACATGCTGCCATAGCCCAGGCAAACCAGAACCTAAAAAGTTGATGTTTTTTTCTTCTTGGTTCATATGACAGACATGAAACAGAACCGCAGGAATGGACCAAGAGCCGACTCAGCATCTTGGTTTGGCCTCGGCACACGCTGCACTCGCTCTGATCCGACCACATCACACGGGGTCTGAGGGGCGAGCAAAGGGAGGGGCGGTAAGAGAGTGTCCCTGCAACATCTGGACCACGGCGCATTCCCCCGAAATGGAGCAGCAACTCGCTAATACCACTTCAAACAGCTGAAAAGAGCCCGGAAAGATATATGGAGGACCAGAGGAATGGGAAAGCAAACACCATGATGATAAATAGACAAGAGTGAAATTAAGAGATAGGAAATATTGTGAGGGAAGGGAAGAATAGGGGATAATTTAAGCGATGGAGAGGGGCTGGGCTTTCAAAAAAAGACCCTCCCAACATCTGGATGGACATACATTCCAGTGTGATGGTGAGCAACTTGATCCAAGCAGCACAGAGCGTCGGAAAAATAGGGACCAAAGAGACGACAGATTAAAAGAAGCAATGAATCCTCAAGTCCAAGTTTGTGAATCATCCCAGTGTTATCTCAGAGCACATCACGGCACTATGTTATACCAAAGAGAGGCGCACTTATGTGGTGATCCAAATATACGGCCCTCTATAAT
The DNA here is from genome assembly GCA_019594935.1 of Periophthalmus modestus. Classification (NCBI taxonomy): domain Eukaryota; kingdom Metazoa; phylum Chordata; class Actinopteri; order Gobiiformes; family Gobiidae; genus Periophthalmus; species Periophthalmus modestus. Next base: position 22,245,659 of record JAIEZT010000019.1, read on the forward strand.
TAATCTTCCCTCTGGTCTGGCACATAACAAAGCAGGATATGAATATACAGAGCCAGAGAGTTGTAAAAACACATGTGGGCCCGATGATGGTGGTGGAAACAAAAACACAGTTGCTAGCACAGTCTCGCAGCTTGACCCAGCGCAGGTTTGGCAGGTACGCAGCGTGAAAACAGACAACGGTTTTTCAGAGGAGGCCTGCTGTTCTGGATTGTCCCTTCACACACACACATCATCAAAGGGGGAAAAAGACGAACAAGCAGGAGGTTCATTCTTCCTGGATAGTTTTACACATTTTTCCATGAGATATAAGCTACACTTTCAAGGCTTTATTTTTCTGGACCAGTGGATAGCCAATTCTAAATGTAATCCCAGGTTAAAAAACATAAGTGATATAGGCATTGGTAGCAGGACTGAATCATGTTGTAAAAATATTTTTGTACTGAATCTTGATTTTAAAACATATATTACAAATACAACCAGAAGCAATGTAAAATCTTGAGAAGCCTGAAAAATGAACTGCTATATGAATACAATAATAATGTACATTTCATACAGGTCTAAGCTACAGAGTTTGTAGGACTTTGACCCCATTCAAACTGCAATTTTGATTTAGGAATTAATATTGTAGTAGTGCTTAATAGATGACTGGCGTAGTGTAGTGTATGGCTTTCACTGTAAGTATCTAACCTCCGTGTCATCAAGACAAGGGCAGTAAAATACCATAAAATTAAAGGTCCCACTTGGATGTCTCATTTCATGGACAAAAAACCCTAAAAAACATCCATTCACACACAGTTCTAATAGTAAAAATGATTTTATGTCTTACCATTGAGTGAATGTGCATCTGCTCCTAGTTTGTCATTGACCAGCTCATACTGAAACGATGTGGCCCGGCGACTGATGTCCATGTGTTGGACAGCTTCAATGAACAGCGCCCCCTCCTGGATACTGAAACAGTGGACTTTGCCTTGAGCTTGGTCCTGTTCTTGTAATAACAGGCGCAGTTTTCCGGCCCGATCCAGGTAGATGTTGGCACCGCTGGATTCGGGAGAGGGTTTGATACAGACAGAGAGCTTGGCCAGGGCTGGAGACAATGTGTTGGGCCTGAGGTTGACGATGATGGCCCCAGTGGGATAGAGCCACTCCAGGGAGCCCTGTGAGCAGCGCAAGTACACCTGCTCCACATCACGCGTGTGACCCTCATGTGTCAGACCACTAGAGAAATAAAAAGGACAAACATTTTAACTATGGGTATAAATGTAGTACAGGCAAACATGTAATCTCACAAGCAGCTTTTAAAATCAAAGTATTCAATTGATTAGAGGTTTTATGATGTGGTTTGAGTCACGGCCTTCTTCAGATTTATTTGACATTTTAAAAATGAGTTCATATGAGTGACTCTAATATAGGACGAAAATAAGAAGGACTCCTTAGTAATGGATGCATCATCTGAATCTTTTAGACCATAATTAAAATCCCATTCAGTATTCATCAAAAAAGATAATAATTAAACGTATGACTACCTGTTGCTGACCATGGTTATTGCATTATCAAGTTAGGAAGGAACGGATGGAAACTGCACTGGCTATTTGTCTTATTGCATAGATGTACAGTTAATCTTAATCCTTGCATTATTTCAATCCAATATAATTTAATCCTATAATTTTAAACACATGTATGTATTCTAGAAGGAAAATGCCATACAGGCCCAGATTTAGCCCAGATGCTGTCCATTTGTGGAGCAGAACTGTACAAAAAGCATCTGACAGTATGATACAGTTGATCAGTTTTCCAGTCAGTTTCCATCCCAGAACAGCCCAAGGTGCAAAGTGTAAGGACACTGAGCACATTCCTGGCTGAGCATTAAGCCCTGCCTGTGCACAAGACTGGCTGCATGACCAGTCACGAGCCGCAGCGGCCAAAGTGACCTCAGCTCCAGCACTCGCTCCCCACAGCACATTGTTCCTGCTGCAGCCAAACGACTGCTGGCACTGTGCCTTTGGGAGACTGGAGGCAGTGCAGGATGAATGGACATCAGGCTCTAGGCAGACAACAGCAGCAACAGTAGCTGGGGCGGCTGCATCCAAGTGCAAATGCAGGTCACGCACTGAACCTCCCCTTGCTTTCAAGCCACCAAAAAGACTGGAAGAGACTTGTCCGGGCAGCACTCCGGACTGTGGCGCCAGCAAGACCAACTGACTCCATCCACAAGTTAATGCCTGGTCAGAGTTTGAAAACTCAAGGCTGTCACTCACTTTGTGGCAAAACCAGCGGCAGGAAGCCATCAGGAGTCTACTAGTGTGCATAAGCCAAGCCAGTGGTTGGGCTCTGAGTGGGGTGGGGACGCCCAGTTTCCTGAGATGTTGAAATTCAAATCAGTCAAAGATCTGAAGTAACCCACTGCACATGTGGAGCATCTGCATCTGAAGCTCCACAAGCAGGCTCTCTCTAATTAAGTCCTCCCAACTTCATCATCTCTGCAGGCAATTAAATGAGATTAGCCAAGAGCCATCCTAATCAACAACAGATATTGGTAGAGGCTCAAAAGTCTTCAATGCTGCCCACCCCTCCCGATTGGAGCAAACCAAACCACACTGCTTCTCAAGTGCAAAACACACTGCAGCAGATGTCTGGAGAGAGTGTAGACTGTCCAAAGAGTCACTCTGGATATTGGATAATATACAAGGGCAGCTATGTGTAGCATATATACTAAGTATACTTACGATACAATATAGTTGATAATATTAAGAAACCGTACAATACAATACAGTAGTGTAGTGTTATGCTGAAAAAGCAGTTTCAAGCAATTTCCTTATTGTTGGTTGAAAAAAAGCTCTTCTCTTAACTTATTCTGAACTAGTTATTTTTGGCATATTATATTAAATATGGCTACATGTAATAAATACTTAATTATTGTAATATCTTGAGAAAGAAAAAACACAAATATTTAAACAAACATCTATAAAGCATCACACAGAAAAAGCCATGGGCATTGATCATACTGGAAAGGAATAACTAAAAAGGGACAAAGTCAAGAATGTGGATTTTTAAACGCCAACAAACTTAGACTCAACAACAAGCCCCCTCTCGTGTTGCAGTCTCATGTTCACTACTGTTGACAACACAAATTAAGGTAAAATTAAATACCCGTATCTTTTTAATTTTCTGTCTTTTGTGCTTCATACAACACACTACCATACATAATGAAGTGTATAAATAAATGCCCGCTACATCGCCCCAGATCAGACCAACTCTCCGAAGTTTCACTCTCTCCTTGTCGCCAAGACGCACGCATTACGCACACTAAAAATCACGTTTAAACAAAACTACACTGTTTTAATAATGTTGGAGACATTTACCTTCCTTTCCAACTGCACTGGTCGCTGGAATATTGACAAAACGAACTCCGACAGAGAAAGAGAAGCGGCAGGAGGGAGAGCAGTAGCGGGGTGAGCATGTTGATCCAGCGGCTCACTTCGCGTCGCCTCTCCGCAATTCAAACTATGTACAAGTCCGCCAACGCCGTTTTGCCAGCCTCATATCGTTCAGATTTAAACTCAAACCAGTCCAACACGAGTAAATTATTCTTCTATTTTCAGTAGCAGCGATCAGAAAGTTCTTCTTCTCCTTGACCCTCAGTAAGACTCTGACAAACAGCGAGCGTAAATACGAAGAGACTCGAGCTCCGTCCCCGCAGCTCGTTATGCGCACGTCATTCACCGTCCCCTGAAGTGAGCACTGCTGCGTTCAGGGGCCTGCCTAGAGCTCCGACAAATCAGACTCGCGAGGTCGAGAAAAAGTCCACTTGACAAACATTCGCCTGTGCGCAATAACAGCTGTTGAGGAAAGTGTTGTTTCTGCTGTTATTTGCTCAGGCTACTTCTGTCAAGTCAGAGCTACTTAACTGAGCCCATCAACGTCAAAGGCTATATTTATATTATTCTAACGTCTCATTTAAATGTATAAACCAAATATAAACTTACATTGAGGGCAAAAAAAATGACTTTCAAAGGTTCCCAGTCATTACACTAAGGTGCCCAAAGTATTTTAGTCACTTTTTACTTTACTTTTAACTTGTAGATCTATATGTAGGTCAGTAAACAGTTAACCCAAACAATTATTGAGAATGAATATTTTATTTATGATTCAAATAAAACGATCATTCATAGAGAAAAGGGAGTATTGCACACTAATGTAAAATAACTGCTGTTCAACTTTATTATTTAATTTGTGTCTATTTTGCCAGAACCTACCACATGACAGCCTATGCAAGTATCCTAATGTGTAGTCTGCCAGCTAAAATTAGGTTGTAAACATAACCCTTAAATGGGGTTGTATAAAATGACAGTGACAGCTTGTGAAATCAAATATTGTTTGTCTCCCATGCATTAAGTGACATTGTGCAATCAAATGTTAACGTACCATCCCTTCACAAGTGGACCTGGAGCATGTTTTGTTGAATGAAAGCTGCAGGGACTTGTTCGGCACAGGGTCCGTTACTACAGCATGCATCTGTAAACAGGCTCATGATCCTGGGAGGCATTATTATGAAACCTGGTGTTCCAAGTGCAGATCATGCTTGGCTTTGGATTGGAAACTTGTTCAACAAGGAAAACCAGAGCTGTGTGTAACTGCTACTTTCCCTCTCCACTTTCTGGGGATATGGATTTTGGAGGCTGTTTTTTCTGGATCTGAGATTTGGCAGGAAGTGTAATTGTCCCACAGCGGGCAGCTTGCCACTAAAGGCTCCCAAAAACTTCACATTTCTGACCAAGACATAACGCATTTTTCAAACTTCCAAATCAGATTGTGCAACATACCATAGTAGTAGTATCGTTTATATAATCTACATAGTCTCCTTTGAGTTTCTCTACAGTGCCTGTTGTAGCGCACGTCATCCCAGTTACTCCAAATACAACAAAAAAGCCGCAAAACGTGTCCAGGCATGACAGAGCCAAAATCCGTCACACTACACACACTGTCAGCACCTATAGCAGCATTTCAACCCTGTTTCCACTATAATGTTGAGAATTTGCACTTTTAATACAATCACAACTATGGCCAGTACTGTTTAATCTTAATAGTAGCTTCATTTTTCTTTTGTTAACAATTATAGAGTTTCACCCCTGTGTTAAAAGCTGCACTGTGTAACTTTTCTGATGAAAGATCCACTATCTGTATGTCTCAGTGTAGATGCTTTTGCCTGGAATGTTCCACAGTATGCCATTAAATCTATCTAGCATTTTTGTGTTTTGTCATACTCTAAAATACCTTGAAAACCTGCATTGTAACTGTGAGCGTGGTCACCTCTACACAAATGCAATATGTAACTTGGCCTGGGGACGAAACCTGCTTGTTATGGAGATAGCCAAGTGCAATGCCTCACTGTGGAACATGCCAGAATCAACAACTTATTCTAAGAACGGGCTTGGCATACAATCACAAATGTAATCACAACAATACCCAGGCACTAGGGCTAGTAAAGTGTAATGCCAGTCTTGTTCATTCTTCTCCAGCACAATAGTAGCCCTTTCACTTTTTTGTTAAATGCCATTGGTCCCAAACCAGATTCAGCAGTATTAAGGTGATTAGTGTAAGTTGGTAATGAGCACCTGGAACACAGTGAGAGTCTTTCATTTCCCACAGGGACAAATCTGCTGTACTTGTTGTTCCAGTTGCCTGATTACTGGCAGCCATATGTTTGTTTTTTCCACTGTTACCAAAGCTTCCAGCTAGGACTTTTTCCTTCGACCTCTTCACCTGTTTCAACCAAGCACAAGTTAGACAAGAAATGAATGACAGTTAGCAGAGAGTAGTTATTATTTTTGCTTGAGCAGTGAATCTTTCAGAGTAATACTGACAGTGTAACTTGGTTGAATTCCTAGATTAGTTGAGTTGGGTATACATGTGGTTGTTCTCTTTTAAAGGCCGAAACAAATGGAGTTTTAAAAAGCTAAAGAAAAGACTTTTTGTTGTATTTTACTGACGGGAGGGGCCATTACGTTTATTGCCAGTCTTTCTTTCACCTACACAGAGCGACTTGCTTTAAAGTCTATGGCTACAGTGTAAAAGCTACTGAAGACTATAAGGACAGGATGCCATTTTTATTACTGTTTGTCAGTGTCATGTACATGTGAATTGACTATTATAGCTCTCACTGCTATTGGCCTACGTGACTTTGTATATGAGATCCAGTATCTTTACAGCTAAAGTCTGAAAATCTGTTTAAACATACCCTTGTGTCTTGACTTTGAAGATTTCACACCTGTATGTGTATAACGCACTGGGATGGTTCAAGTGGGAAAAGGAAGTGAGCAAAAGTCAACACTTGTAAATGACAAGGTTGCTTTATGATTTTACATTGACTAAGCCCTTAAAAAAGGACCAAAGTACTACACAATATTGACTTTATATGTTTGCCCATGACTCTTGGTAAAGTTAAATATCAACAACACTTTGCTCATGTGTTGTTTTGAAAACCAGTTTGATGCATACCTTCAGTTAACTCCTCTTGTAGCAGAGCTAGTTCCAACCTGTTTGATTAGACCTGCTATCTCGGACTGATAAACCGCAAACTGCACTAACACAAGCATGTCCGATATGTTTGCGATAGTATGCACAGGCAGATTGTAAGGTGCTGATAGCATCAGAGGCCGTCCGCCTGTCAGCATCCTTCTCTGGCACCTCTCCAGACTGTCAGAAATGCAGCTGATCTCACATTCCTTCAAGTAAACAGGAACAACAAAACAAAACTGACGATACAATGCAGAGGTTTGCATACTTCACTTCAGGTATCTATTATTTTAACTGAGAGGGTGTGATTAAATAAAGGCAAGTTGAGTCCATTCCCACAAGCTGTTAAATTCTGAGGACACAAACACAGGTTTTGCCTTTACTTACTAATGACTTAGTAATGATTTAATCGTATGATCTGGCAACACAAAATGTGGGGCACATTCCACCTTCTTATTTATTCATTTGTCTTTATGTATTTAATTGAATTTACGTTTATGCTTGGGCAGTGCTAATTAAATAAAATCAATATTTGTTTTGGACATGTTTATTCAAATTGAACACATATGCAGTGATGGTTATAAAATATAGTATTGTGAAAAAGTGAATGCAGTGCATTTTGTGAACAGCGTGACTCAATCATTTCTGTGCACTGAGCTGTTTCCAATATCCATCCATCCAGTCAGTCAGAAAATATGTGGGGAAAACATGTCACATTTGAAGTATGTAGCAACTGGTGCATCTCACTCAAAATTCCCTGAAGTTTTTGCAAGTCACACGACACAAAGCCTGCCTTTTGTTTCACGCTGATAGGGCTGCACAGAACACGCTCCATACACAGACCCATATGCCCTGCCATGTTTTTCACTCCAGGCCTCAGAGGTATCAGAGGAGATACCAGGCCCAGATCCAGACTAGGGGAGAACCACGCTAAATTAGGCCCTGATTCCTCCGAGCTGCCTTCACCACTGTGCTGTCAGCTCCTTAATATCCTTCTGTCAGCAGCACTCAAGGACGTGATAAACTGCAGAAACTTCACTGAGTGCTCATCCGTGTGGACTGGGCCTCAGCAGGTGGGGCTTATAAGAGCGGTGGAGTAAGGCTCCGTTGGCCAATGTGCAAAAACAAGTTCTATTGTATTCTGATGGTTCAGTTAATAGAGCATGTGAGTGTATACAAAGACAACATCTTGCCCTGAACAAGCTTTCATTGTGGGTTGAAGTTTGGATACACTTCTCGTGATAACCTGTCAATGTATGGGTTTTCAAGTGGCTTAAAATGAGAACAGTTGCCATGGAAACAATCATTAATCACTTTATAGTTCTTCATCACATTATTATCTTCTCCATGATCAAAAGTCTTCAAAGTCCAGTCGCATCAAATACTTTTCTTCATGGAGATAAGTTAAATGCCATACTGTGGAGACGAGAGAGTGGCATACCCTCCATAAGAAAAGTTACATAGTGCCCCTTTAACAATTACGTATGTTTAAATTTAAATAAATAAATAAATAAATACAAATATTTGTGTGTCAGTTATGATTAAAACCTGTCTTGGACAGGTGATCTTGAAGTATCAAAATTAATTTAATAAAAGGCTTTTACTTTGTGTTGGTAAATGTGGTCTATGGTCATAAAGTACAAGCAATTTTCCTAGTACCTCTAACTACTTTCTGTCTTCAATTACGAACATGCACATATGGCATTTGGCAGTGAATGCTGCTGAGGATAAAACCACACTTTCAGCTCATACCTTTTCTCTCCACCATCAACACACATGACTTCCACCTTAAAGATTGGGGCCCAAACTCTGATTCTCAACACGCGACACTGAGATACTGCATTTGGCTCACACCTCCGCACAGCCCACTCTACGCCATGAAATGTGTCTTATACTCATTGTTTGAACGGTAAGGATGCCCAGGGAGATGTATACAGGACACCTCAGCTATTAAGCCTATTGATTTCATATGACAAGCATGATAGACTTGGAAATGGAGGGGGTGGGAAGAGCAGGGACGGTCTTTGTTAATTCCTAAGTTCTCTGGTTGAAAAGGGGATCAAATCCAGGTCTTTAAGAATGTGGCATCTTTCCGACATTCCTTTGCATTAAAAACATTGCTAGGAAAACGATATACTTTGGGCGACTTAACTGAACTACTTTGCCAATCGATTCGTGTGCCATGCAGTGTTGGTCCCAGTGTTATTCTTTTGAAATACAAGCAATGCGGGGGAGGTCATCTGTGTTCAATCAGAGAAGCAGTGAGCCACCAATGCCGATGAGATGCAGTCAGACTTTTGGATCATTGAAAATCAGTGACGAAGGTTGTTTTGCTAAAGGGTTTTTAGTCTTTAGGGAGCAGATCTTTGGAGAGATAGCATACCACTTGGCTTGTCAATTCTAATGCTGCTGCAGAGAAGAAATAGGCACCTATAGTTCCTCCAGAATGGGCGATTAGTTACGCAAAAAACCCACACTGAAAACGTTAACAAGCTTGCAGTTTACACAGGAAGGGATAAGAAAAAGTAGGCGAGGAGGAGAGAAACGGAAACGCCGTCCAAAAGAACAGTTGGCTCATTGTCCAAGTCCACTCAAAGTTTTATAGCAGCACATGCTTTGCCTGAAGAAACAAGCTATTTACAACACGACAGCCCAATCTTGTTATACAGCAAATGACGATGACTGGATTTGGAAATTCTGATAAAGTGGTCTGTTTACCGGGACAATATAATGGAGAATGGTCTTTTCTCTGATGGGAATTTTCCTTATAATGAGTGTGAGATACAAAGGCCAAATTTCACTGGTGCCATAGAGGACCCAAGTGGAGAAAGTGCCCTTGTCTATACATGGGGCAGTGGTCATGTAACAGCAGGTGGTAGCTTCAAGAGAGGAGTAAAAATAGGAAAATCAATAAATGTTCGACATAACTATTTAAAACCTCCCGATGACCCAAAGTTAAAGAAGACATTGTAAACCATAATATTGTTCTATAACCACTTAATAATTGAAAGGGGTTCATTGGCTTCCTGATGGGACACCAATGTAACATTTTCAAAAGCTCATTAAAGTCAAGCCCCTTTTAATCTAGATCTAATTTATTTGAAGTGAATTTAGTGACAGTCAAGGGTGTAGTGTCAGGTAGCCTCTGTGCACAGCAACATGCTAGCTAGCTCATTGTGTCTCAGAACAGTCACTTTCATTAAAATCAGAAAACATAAAATAACCAACCTATTCAAATTTAAATTACTTAAAATACACTACCCAGTTATTTCCAGTTTGGAATATTTTGTTATAGAATACAGTTTGTGGCCTTGTTTTAATACTTATTATGCCTATGCCTATTGCATTAGTGTTGTCAGTGACATCCACCTGCAGCTCCCTGTCCACTGCCTGATCTCAAAATATTTATTCATTTTAGAGCGTCATAGAGATAAAACTGGACAGGAAATAGTGACGCTAACAGTGAGGTTGCCAGGCTGTGGTGCAGAGACAAGCCCTGGGTCTAAACATGACCGCTCATTGAAGTCAACGTGCCGTGTTCAATGGTGCATATCACAAGTTATTTTAATTAATAGATCCATTAGCCTTTAGCAGCTAGGTAGATTCAATCCTGCCCTATCCATGGACCATGCGCAGTTGAGCTACACCCCATGAGACTTTGCGCGACAAGAGCGAGTGAAGCGGAGTGGGCGATAAGGAGGCAAGGGAATAATAAATAAATTACAAATTATAAAGGATAATGTTTATGCTTCCAGAAGCGTCTGAACTATGTTCTAAACCTGCGGCTCATTCACGACCGTTGGGCTCGTTTGCATCACTCACATGCTCGTTCATGTCATATGACCGCTCTAACCTATCAGTGCTTGAGCTTAGCTTGAGCTTAGTTTGAGTTTAGCTTGAGTTTAGCTAGTGCGGACATGGAGCATATTCAAACCTAACAATTAAAAATATATATATTTTTTTTAAGACAATAGACAGACTTTGAGCTGAGAAAAAGTGTTTTACCTTTGAAAAAAGGTAAAAATTGCCAAAAAATGTGGTCTTTGTGAAAGTTGTAGGTGCGCTGTCCTCTGAACACAAGCAGGTTGTGATTACATTGAGCTCTATGAGCAAAATCCTTTCAGGACAGAAGGGATTTTTTTGTTGTAATACCAATGAGTGGCCACTAATCCAACTCGAGACAGCTCTAAGATAGCAATACCCTATCCAAGTATTTTAATAGATCTATTATGCAGAGAGCCTGTTCTGTTAGGCCTACACTTATGTTAAAAACACCTTAACAGGCTCTAGGTGCCCTAGTCTGACCATTACCCCTAAAATAATATTTTATTTGCAGGATAATAAACACTTAATTTGAAAAATGCTGGGGGGAAAGGGTGATCATTTGTATTTGAATCCAAAAGAGAACAACTTGAACTGTTAAGATTGCTTTTAATATTTGGCTCTGTAAAGAAGGTTTTTGGCACGGTCAGTGCAATTCCAAGAGGTTGTGCTTCTAATTACATACAATTATCCTGAGTTTTGGACAAATATGCACCACACGCCCCTAACCTGCTGGATCTGCTGCTTCCTGTAACCATCTTCAGCTAATGAGAGGCACTGTGCCAGAAGCGCCTGTGGGAGAAGAATGAGTGTCAGTGGGCACGTAGCTCTTTACTATGGACAAAAATAAACCTGCTGTAAAGTATAAACCATATAGATTTTTATTCTGTCCCACCAGCGTGTATTTAAGTAAAATTCCTGTTAAAATGACAAAAAAACTAAGCAAAAAATATTACTGCAGACTATATTGTGTAACAGTAGAATGAAACGCATGTACCTACTATGTACTCTTAAGATTAAAGATTAAAGGGATTGAGTACTATGACTGAATACTACACACTACACAATACATAACATATAACACATAATACAGTTACAAATTACTACTAATTACCGAGTAATTACAGGAGTCAAAGTTTATTTCTAACGTTTGTTCCACATTTAAAACTGAAACTAAATAAAAGAACAAAATATTAAATTAATGTAACTCTAGCTGTATATTGATGGTAGAGGGTTAGGATAAGGTTGCCAGATCAGTCGTGAGATCAGCTGAGGATCATAAGAGGAGACTCTGCTCTGTGATCTTATTATTGTGCTTTGTTTGAATTTGCACTTTACTCCTTAGGGCATATTACCTAAGACGACTTACTATGTGACTAATTGTGACTTCAAATGGAGTTGACTCACCACTTGTCAAACCAGTCTGTAAACCTTACAAACAAACAAGAGCATACAATCTCAATATTAGGACTGTGTTAAGAATGGCACACTCCAGACACACTGCCACGGTCATGTGCTTTAGCAGGTCAGATGTCATGTGGAAAATTATCAGATACATGAGGGCAGAAGAGACAAATAAGACAACAAAATGCCAGTGAAAGTTAAACTGATAAAAATATTAAAATGTCAAAATGCTTCCACAGTTCATCTTTTATAGCATTACTTTTGACATATATAAATATCTTCACCAAAAAAAGCAACTAGATGTGACTATGTACAAAGGGTAGATGTTATTGTAAGCACTTGAATGCACCCTGATGCCAAGGAGTTCATCGTATTGTGCGGGCCGACACCTGTTGGGACACTGGCTTTCATGACGAGACACGCATGGATGCAGGTGAATCACTACCAGGTGAAAGAAGCGCGGCAGGTGACAGAGCCATAACCACACAAAACACACACACCTGAACAATGGAGGCACGAGCTCCGAGCTTACCTCATAGATTATGGTAAAGGCATTACTCAAAATGTACAGGACTCAGTCAGCGCCAATTTGACAGCACATTTTATATATGTTTTTTTTTTTTCATTATTCAGCCCATTATTGGTCTTACAGTGCTATTTAGCCAACTAAAAAGTGATATTTATTTATTTATTTTTAATTGACATTATGATCACAATATTTTACTGGATTGTGGCTGAAACCAAAATCCATTATTTGCCTTGCTACAAACTAAGAACAACTGGAAATCTGGGGAAAACCCTTTGATATCACTGATACCAAAACCGCAACCAATATTTTCCAACTTCTAGTCACAAGTACACAGGCTTTTTCCTTAGGCCAGGGGTGTCCAAACTTTTCTCATTAAGGACCACATATAAAAACACAGACAAAGGTGAGGGCCAATTGAGGACAATAGACTGGTCACCAGTACTGTGAATACTTCAAATCTGTGTTATTATTACAAGTCAGACTGAACCAGTAGATGTTTATTCATGCTTACATCCTCAATGGGACACGTTAAACATTTGATATGGGCTTGTTAATGCAGATTTTCAGAAATATACAGTAAAAAGTATCGTTGTATATGGGCCAATTCACCTGGAAGCTTGAGTGCCAAGAAAAATTGGTCTGAGGGCCGCATTTGGCCCCTGGGCCACAGCTTGGGCATGCCTGCCTTAAGCGTTAAATTTGCATATAGTATAATGTTTGGATCATAGATTGAAAAATAATAAAATAAAACCAAACTGTGTATTCCAGAGTGCTGAACTGGTGTTTTGCATCAATATTTTTAACACTGATAGCCTTTTATTTTGGTTTTACTTTCATCAGCCAACAAAATGATCCCTAGACTCAATATTTACAGGTTCAACAAGGCCTTTATGGAAACTGATATATCCATGAGGGAGATTAAACATGCACGAACATGTGTCTATACCCCAGACTACAAGCAAATCTAATCTAAAGCTTTGACCAGCAGCCATTTCAAGAGCAGATCAAATCCAAGGGTATGTCCACAAACAAAGCCACGATTCAGAAAAGGGCTCACTGTTCACCTCAGCCCAGCCTCGCTCACTCTTCACTGAGCATCAGATCCACCACGGGCCCTGGGAGTTGTCTGAAACACAAAGACCTCATTGTGCAGTCACAGGTAAAGCTATAATTGCTACAGTCTTTGTATTCAGGTGAAGAGCACACACACTTTTGACGCGCTCTGACATTTGGAGAGCCTTGTGGCTTTTGGCTTGTTGCTTCTTTAATCTGATGGGATCAAGAAGGAACGTGGGTGGCGTGAGCACCTGACACCTGACCACAACATTTGTGTTATACAGCTGGAGTGACAGGGCTAATAACACTGCCATACCTTTTCATGCAGACTAAAAACCTTGAGTCATATGCACAGATAAACAGGACCGTTTTGATTTTGGATTTAAACATGGTCAAAGTAGAGGCCAGTTTTACATTTTCAGGAAGACTGTTTCAGGTTTTAGCTGCATAAATCTGAAACTCTGATTCCCCATTTTTAGTCCTGAGTGCGACATGGTTCATATTGCGCTAACATGTCAGAGATGTAAAAATTTTTCATTTTTCTTCAGAAATTCGTGTCAATTAACAGATCAAAACTCTAAATATTGAGTTCAGACTGGGACTAAGGGAGCATCTAGTCCTGGAGAGTTCTGTGACAAAACTGTTTGGTATTGGGACGTAAAGACAAGCTTTATGAATAGTCTTTAACAGATTTTTAGGTTTTCTAGAGGAGGGTCTACCACCTGCTTTCTTCCTTGGGGGTTTTTCCATTGCTTTGCCTAAAATGGCACTAAATGTATCTACAAAGCATTTATTCTATTACCAGTGTTTAATTGCTCAACGATACCTTGAAAAACATAAACTAAACGGAAATAGCCTTGTATTTGACATGTCAGACCTCTTCCCCTCTCCACGTGGCAGATACATCCTGGAGAGAGAGGCTTATCGCAGCTAAAACTATAGAGGAAACTGTACTGAAGAACTGAAGTCTGGGTGGGTCTGGCTGGTCCACTTCCAAGCATTAGTTGAGTCTAGCACGAGCTCGTGAAGACCTCTCCCTGCCTTTTCATCTGCCTCGGAAACATCTGGACCTATCCGCGTGTGCCTTCTAGGAGGAGCGTGCCAGGAATGTTATCAATGTGTGAGAGGAGATTAGCGCCGTTCCCTAAAAAATAAATTCAGGAAATGCATGTTGCGGATCTGCCAGGAGATATTTTGGCTTTGACATCAGCTCCAACGCAGAAATTCGTCAGAAAGACATCAGCAAGCCTCCTCCCTGATACTAACTCATTGCAGGGTGGATGACTACACCACATATCATACACAAAACACACTCTTGCCTCCTTTATGCTCCTCTTTATTCTCTACAGCTACAGGTGTAAAAGAAATCTATCAGCAAGGGTAAAATAGTCACATTTCTGAATGGTAAAGTGTACAGTGGTTATTGTATCCAGAAGAGCAGGTGAGGAGACAAAGCCAGTACATATGTGGCATGTCTCTCCTTGCCCAAACTGAAGCATTAGGCCTCGAAGTGTTGACAGAGACAGACAGAGGGAAGGTCACAAGTCACACCTGCTGATCTAACACTTCCTTCTCCAGCACATAGACTGCACCAAAACAGATACAAAACAGTTGAATACGTTCAGTTACTACATCATTTGAGCAAGCAAAAATATACAAATAAAAACAGAAAAATTATCAATTCTTTTGTTTCTGTTGAGTAAAATTCAGCACAAATCTTTATCAAAATTACTACATTTGAAAATACTACATGAAATACTTTTACTTTTACTCTTTAAGTTCTTTTTTAATACTTAAAGTATTTTTTTTTTTCATTTGATACTTTTATGAGTATTTATTTGCCCTGGCATCTGTACTTTTATGTAAGTAACAGAATAGAGTAATTCTTCTTCCACTGCTTATGTTGGATATTATTAAATCCAGTCTGGACTTCCTTCCCTGGACCACACCAAAATACGATCTACAGTACTACAATACCATACGAACAATGAATCTGTTCAGTGAGTGTTCAACATTATTAAGGCTATTATGTCTATTAATAATACACATAGCATTACGTTGTAACATACACATACAAATCATATCTGATCTTACTCATGTTATTGCTGTTATATTTTACTATACTACTAGTGTTTAAAATAGTACTTTTGTTATATGAAAGTTATGTGGAAGATGGCTCAATTATGCAAGTTCATTTGAAATGTATTAATAATACATTTAAATGCTTTAGGCTCCATGTATTGAACCAACTTTTTCCTATTCAAAACCAAAGTGTATTGACATCTAACTGTCTTAACATCTCATTTCTGCTCCACTGGACAACTAAAGAATCTGCAAAGCCAGTCTGCAATAGTCAAACAAAACACAAGCTGCTAGTTCTCATCACAACGTAGAAAAGGAGGAAAACACAGCTGGAGTCTGCTTTACAAGTTTTTATGAATCACTTGTTGACAGGTTTTCTATTATTAAATTTTATATTTGAAAGCAAAAGTCTTGTGTACAACTTATTTTTTGGCTAAATATTAAAGGAAAACTGTCTAGACTTCAAGGTAAACATTATTTCAGCTGGGTGCAGTGTGGTTTGTGGAACTATAGGTGTGTGAGGAAGCGCGTGCTTGGTGTTTGGAGCAGAGAGAGGATGTTCAGGTCTGAGGGTCGTGGTTTGGGGAGTAAAGAGGAGGATGTTGTTCCTCCTGTGTGGTGACTCCTGACCCACCCCATCCTCTGTCCTACTGTAAACTGCTCATCACATGCAGGGATGTACAACTAGAACTAGAGCTCAGAGCAGAGGGCTATGCCAAAGATAACGCTTGATAAAAAACATACAAGCAAAAAGCAATCTCTCCAGTTGACCTCAACCACAGTTTCTTGCCTTCTCCACCTTTGTATTCTCATACTCCATTGTGTAAGGCTTGAATCGTTACTGCATGACTTATCGCATCCACTATGACAACACGGTGTCTTGCAGAGGGTGCTCAGAGGCCCCAGCAGGGCCCAGTTCGGTGAATAGCGTGCACATGGACTCTCATCTTCACTAACACAAATTGACGTGATCCTTTGAAGTCATGATGCGCAGCGTGGACCTGGGACAGTCCCAACAAAAGCACATCTGATCCTGGGCTGATGTGTCCGAGCATGCCCACAGACCCCTGACAATGGGATAGGACAGCAGGGGCCCCCTTTTGCAACTTGTCTGTGTACTTAAGACTGGGCATGTGCGTAGGGGAGCAGACCATGAGAAATACAGGACTACTTCTACAGGAAGAAAAAAAAATCTAGCTTTTATCCATATCACTTGCGTAACTAGTATGGACAAATTCATGGTAATTAAATACATCTCTTTTCAGTTGCTAGCTGTTCCAGTCATTTCCTGGTACAAGATTTTTTTTAAGTAATTCCTGGGGTACCTTTAATGTTTAGGATTCTATGTTTTGGTATGTGGTGCTGCAACAGTTCCATTCTCATGCACTGACATAATGAATTTTTCATTGCTGCGTCACTCATCTCCACGGTGAATTTGAAGAAAAATAGAAAGAATCTTTACAATTGGTGTTTCACTTGAGGTCTAAAGCTACACTTGGAAATGCAGAGTGTTCAAATGAGAGCAAATTACAATGGAGGAAAAATCCTTGAGTAAAATCCCAGACATGTTATAATAATACTATGTCTGTCTGCTGATTAACACTGTTAACAAAAGGAATGAGGATATCTTGTTCTGAGCCCAAGGCTTATGATATGACCAAGGAGAGAAAAGGTTATAATGTGATAATTGTCCTTAAAGGGCCCATATTGCATAACTGTCTGATCTGTTATAATGTTGTTTCCTCATCGCAAACATACCTGGAGAGTTTTGTTTCATTCATTTCATGTTTAACACACAAATCCTGCATATTTAGGCTTAGTTCTTCTCTCAAAACAAAAAACACTCTGTTCCACCTTGTGATGTCATGTGGTAATATAGGAAGTGCCCCACTATGTTTTTAAACGTCATACACCTTCACTATGGATAATTTCACCAGTGGAATTGCCAAGCTCTACTAAAAAAAAGGTAAAAGGTAGTTGAAATCTTGAAAACTACCGCTTGATGACATCACAAGGTCATTTTGAGCTTTGGAGATACACACAGACTAATAATAAATGGTTATTCAAATATGTGAGAATGAAACAAAAAAAACAGGTATGTTTCCAGTGACGTAACAACATTATACCATGGTTTGAAACTCATACACTTTGTGTAATATGGGACCTTTAAGTATCGGTAAATGGAAATATACTGTATTCTGGATTGTATGGTTACTTGTGACAACACATAATTTGTAAATATAAAGGAGGAAAGTCTATAAATGCCAAAAGAAATTGGCAGTCATAATTATATAATTATCATGTTGCTTGCGCTAGTTTCAGTACAAACCTGTAATTTACAAATACTACTCTATTCATAATGTGGTACTTACACTGGTGCCATGTGGCATGTGTGTGACTGATATGTTTATACATCTCCAGTCAAGGTTTCATACAATATTTACAATGAATTATTGTGTGGATAAGAAACACAAGTCTGCTTTTATATCTTTATACCACTAACTAACCATAGGACTGTCTAAGGACTACAGAGGAATGTATGACTTCCCTATTTAAATTAAGCTCCATTTCATTTAATCTATGTGATCCCCTCTTGGGAATTCGAGCTGTCAGTGAACACAGGGAAAAGTCGTTTTACACCTGCGCAGAAGACTTCCTTGTTTGTCTTCAAAGTTGACACCAGTATAAGCGTGCAGATCCTATAGCCATGGTACAGCCAAAGATGACCTCAGTCCAGAGCCACGCTGCAGAGCCCCTCCACTACATCTGGTTCACTTTAGCTTTAGCATCAACAAGAAGTTCCACCTCCTCCTGCGAACGGCTGCACACTGCTTCCTTCAAATACTTAAACGACACAAATGAATTACAGGCCGCAGCTAACAAAGACGAGCCATTTATGTATATTTCATGAGGTATTGAAGAAGTGTATTATTAGTTTTGTTTGGAGGACAATGGAATGAACAATAGCTTGAAAGCAGAATGACGGAAGATATGAATATGTAGCTTTTATTCAATGGACGGCCCATTCACAATTGTATTATCAGTTTTCTTTGAAGGAATTTATGTTAATAGGTATGGTGGAAAAATACAGAAGGGATTTGGTAAGAGGTTGTACTATGATAAAAGAAAACAACTTCAAGTTCAAGAAAGTCATATTACCTCTCTTAGGATGTGATGTTTTTGATATCCATCTATCAACATCATAAACTTGTCTAGATTTCATTTCACTTGATCCGGGCGTTTTGCATAACCAAAAATGAAAAACACATTGACTGAATTGGATTTGCAACACTGACCATTCACTGTTCTATAAACCTGTGCTTGTGCAATGAAACAATAGTGCCTTTGTTTGAAGAGTGGAAAAAAGACAGAATACGGAATCTAGGGTGTTGTAAATTATTTTGAAAAAGATTACATTTTGAAGGTTTTGGTTGTACCGACGTCGCTCCTCCTGTGACATGTCAGAAGTATTTATGTGCTCACACAAAGTAGCACAGCTCTGTGGAGGACGCTCGGCAACACAAGCGTACGCACGAGACATTCCTCTATATGACAGATTGTCCTTACGAGACATATTATTTAGAGCTGTCAGCACCTCTGGCTCCAAACCGACGATAACTATTGTTTTCATATAATTTGTCACATTGTCCAAGTTTGGGTTCAGTCAATGCACTTTTAATAACTCACAATTTTATTCCAAATGTTTAATTCTGCAAAGAAGTTGGTACCGGTAGATTGGTGTTTTTTGTATTCCAACATATGATGAGGTCGTATTCTCACATGGGGGAAAGTGTGAGGTCTTCCTATTGATAATACTTTATGTCCTAATTTCAAAACTATAACTCTATCACTTTTATGCCAGGCTAATCCAGAATGATATCTCACTGTGTTTTTTATACAGCTTGTTATCAGCCTTGTCCCCACTTCCTCCATTGCGCCTTGAGTCCGACTAAACGTGATCATCCAATCAGGTTTGTTTGTTTTTGGGTTTTTTTCCAGTGACGCCTGTGAAATGAAGGAGCTCATTAGTCACCTATGATTTACAAACCTCAATCTTTTACCTCAGATTAACAAAGTTTAGTGTTTTGCTCATTGATTATGCACAAATCTGTGATGTGTTTCAGTCCCCTGTCATATTTTTATTCTTTCTTTTTTCCTTTTAAGCAGCCATATTAGTTTTGATACAGATGGACCATGTGTATCTCTAATTGGCTAATCCGCCTGTCAATCACAAAAACAGGAAGATTCATGGTGACCAGACACATCTTTGTTAATTATTGAAGATATGTGTGTTGTAGATCCCAGGCACATAAAATAAGCTTTTACCAGTAGATTTTTAAAACTTTTAATAGATCATGCTTTTATCGAGTCTTAAGTAAATTCATTGTTAACGGTAAATGTCGATTTGTCACATTCTGCCTATTGCTGAGTGTATCTGAACACATGGAAGGTG
This sequence comes from Periophthalmus modestus, assembly GCA_019594935.1. NCBI lineage: Eukaryota > Metazoa > Chordata > Actinopteri > Gobiiformes > Gobiidae > Periophthalmus > Periophthalmus modestus. Next base: position 22,265,518 of record JAIEZT010000019.1, read on the forward strand.
TTTATAGCCTTGAGTTTTAAAGGTAACACCTGGAGTTAAAGAAGGAATTACAGTAGTCCAGATGGAAAGTGTGAAAAGAGCAAAAGGCAAAGGCCCAGAATCAAAAAATAAAAAGAAATGAGAGAGATCCAACCGCACTAAATGTGATCCTATCTCCACGGCAACTCATTGTGTAGACAGTGAGTAGTTTGTGAGCTTTGGCAGTGACACGCTCCTCTCTCCCTGTGTAAGCCCCTCACTTATACCATCTACGAAAAGACTGACAGACACTAATGCAACAAGAGAGATATAAAACCTGAAGGAAAGTACAGAAGATTTACTACAATAATATTTATTTTTTTTAGTAATAATGATAATAATGCATTGAATTTATATAGCACATTTCAAGACACCCAAAGCTCTTTACAGTGCATTTTTCATTCCATTCGTTCATTCCTCACGAGGTGATTGTGAGTTAGTATTGTAGCCTCAGCTGCACTGGGACAGACCGACAGAATCCAGGCTCCAACTATCAGCACCATTGCCCCCCTCCGACCACCACTCTGAAGTGTATTGCATAAGTGCACAACCACAGTTTGCACTAGAGCCTGTGCTGCCAGTACAGGTATTGTTTGGGCAACATGTTGGACATATTTATAAGGATAACTATAGTTTTACAAGTGTAGCTTCTTGTAGGTTTTTGGATAAATATGTCGCCTACTTGCAATAAAACAGAAAAAGCAACAACTTGTTTTGGACATTTTCATCAGAATCTCTTTAGTCCTTTTTTCTCCCCCAGAATAAGTCCAAAGTATGATGGTGATAGGCGATAGCTTATTGTAATTGAATAATATTATTTTGACAGACTAGTACAATTCTGGCTACTCCATGTACTTCTGGATCCTTCTCAGAGGTGGAGGAGAGGGAAAATGAAAGAGCGGGGGATTGGGAGGTGATGAAGTGGATAGGAGATTTGAGAGGGAGGACATTCCAGAGCCAGCTGTGGGTTGGAGGGGGATTTCTGATTGAATGTCTGAAAAATAAAAATACTGGCACAATGTTTGGTAACGAGGGGAAAAGAAGATTTTGGAAGGAAAAATGTACAGATGATGAGAGAAGCAGGGGAGTCTGGTTATGCTGTCCTTAACCACAGCAGACTGGTGGTGAGCCTCTACTGTCATACTTTAAAAATGGACACACCAGGAGAAGCAGCTTTTGGGCCAATAGCTGAATGCACAAATTCCTCTTAGACAGGTGGTTGTGGGACTGTTTAATAAATACAGGGTTGAACGGAGAAAAAGAGAGAAAGAGAGGGAAGTCAAAGGCCAACTCAGACTATAAACAGCAGACTGGAGCAGCCATAATAAAGCTACTGCTCTCCGGGGAATATACAGGACCAACTCCTCGCATAAGTCCACGTTAATGACTCACCCTTTCAGTCTGGTACTGCAGGGCACACTCTCCACTCTCTGTAGCAGTCAGAAATCACAGACCTGGGGAGAAAACATGACAAATGTGTCGTTTTTAATCTCCCTGTATACACTGGCACGTCATACAGCAACTATAAGATGTGTATCTAAATATTTTATTTTATTTGTGGCCATACCACCAATGCCCAATCTGATATTGGAAACTAGGAAGAGTTGGGCCTGATTAGTGGATTGGAAACCATTGGGAATATCAGGTGCCACAGTGGGGCAGCAGTGGCAAGACGCTTCAGCTACCTTGGTGGAGGGAGTCCACTACCAAATCTACAGGAATTGTTATTGATAATGGTAGTGTTATTGTCAGTGGTAATGGTAAATGGTAAATAATACAAATGTAGTTGAATAGGGAAAAGAAGGCCTGACTGTGTCTCAACGATAGCCATAGGCATAAGAGGTCTTGATTGCAGAGTGACACGAATCCACAGTGACACACACAGACTTGTCACACTGTGTTTACACTTGTGGATGTTTATGGCATTGTGCCACAGTAAGACACACTCACCATTGTTCTGGTTGCATGCAGAAACTTGACTACTGGCTCAAAGCCGGTGATCGCAGAGCAGAGTGTTGTCGGAGGAGGAGCAGAGGTGACAGCCAGTAATTACACACGAAACGCACAACATGTCTTAGCCTCACTTCACCTATGTCACAACAATACACAAACATGAGCAAGAGCTGCCTGGAAATATATGACCCATTCAATGGACGCCAAAATGAAATGAATCATGATTAATATGCACAGAAATTTTTGTTGTGTTTTAATTTTTTTCTGTAAGATTACCAGTGGTGGAAGAGTACTCATTTTGTTACTTGAGTAAATGCTGTAGCTGCTGGAGCAAATAGATAAATAAATAAAAACATAAATAAATAAATAGATAAATAATCAAATAAAAGTATTACATGAAAAAATGTACTTACATAGTAAAAAGTAAAAGTACTCTTTTACTTTTTTTCTTTCTTTTTTTTTTTCTAGCTGTTTGTATTTGTATATTTTTGTTTGCCCAAATTATGAACTTGATCAAAATAAACCCTCAGCCTTTTCAGGTTTCAAACAATAATCAAACAATATTTTTACTTTTCAGTGCAGTTCAAATAATGTAGTGGAGTGGACAGTACAGATACCTGCTCTCAAATGTAGTGAAGTAAAAGTAAAAAGTATCCACTTTAAAATGTACTTAAACAAAGTACAGACAACTTGTACAAAACTTTACTAACTGTACTTTCTTACATTCCACCACTGAATATTATAAATGCAGTTTAAATTGAATGAGTTTAACCATCCTCTTTCCTGATGTGGAAATGTAACTGAAGGAAATGTGAAGGCTTTTCTGTTTGTATATAGACGTTCTTTACAAGTCTCTTTGTAACACTCTACAGGACTGAGATTTTCCAGTGAGCTTCCTGATTGAGCCCAGACAGACACAGAGGATGGCAGAGCTGTGTGGCAGGTCTGTGTGGCAAAAGTTCACCACATCAGAGAGAAGCTCCTGCCCAAAGCCTTTGTGATCTTGCCGACGCCGGCACAGGCACGCTTCCCTTTTCCTAACCCAGCCTCCCCAAACCGCACACATGAGAGGACAAGAGCCATCATCTGTTCATTTGGGAAATCCCACATCCTGCAATTTTATCTGCCTGTCTGACAAAGAAGGACCTCGGAAATACTAGACATGATAGCATTATTGGGACTCTTTTGGGGGCATATGAGCTTTGGAAAAAAGAAGAAAGGAAAAATGTTGATGAACTGTAATCACTTCAGGAAGACTTTATTTACAGTGAATGATACATCTAAAGAGTAAGGTCAGTTTTATGAAGGACTGTGAATAAAGTAAGCTGTATCAAATGATTCTCCAAAAAGTACAAGCAAATCTAGTCATATGCTAAGCCACTGATCCTGCTGTACTTAATACCCATACTCAAGACCACTATCAATGTCACAGCATTTTAAGTAATCATTTGTTCTTATGGTGAATTCTGTTTGAAAATTTAACAACAGTTGTATAAGCTCTGGATCAGCTTTTTCCTGGTATCCAAAATAGACACTTCTTCAATATTTACGAAGATGTGAGTCTGATCATCGGTGAATCTCCCTGTTTTCAAATAGGCGTGACTGACAGGTGGATTAGCAAGAACATGAGCAAGAGCTGCCTGGAAATATATGACCCATTCAATGGAAGCCAAAATGAAATGAATCATGATTAATATGCACACTAATTCTATAAATTTTTTGCACACTAATTCTATAAAATTTTTGTTCTGTTTTTATTTGTTTCTGTAAGATTACCAGTGGTGGAAGAAGTACTCATTTTGTTACTTGAGTAAATGCTGTAGATGCTGGAGCAAAAAAAAAAAAACTCAAGTAAAAATATGACATACTTAAAGAGTAAAAGTAAGTACTCTACACATAGTTTGAGATAAGGCTTCAAAAGATAAAGATTTGTGCTGAATATTGGTCAACAGAATCAACTGAATCTTTTTTTTTTCTTCTTTTTTTCTAGCTGTTTTTATATGTATATTTTGGTTTGCCCAAATTATTAACAGCTTTTTCAGGTTCCAAACAATAATTAAACAATATTTTTACTTTTCAGCGCAGTTAAGATAATGTAGTGGAGTAGAAAGTACAGATACCTGCTCTCAGATGTAGTGAAGTAAAAGTAAAAAGTATCCGCTTTAAAATGTACTTAAACAAAGTACATTTGATACACCTTACTTTATTCATAGTCCTTCATAAAATGGGCGTGATTGACAGGTGGATTAGCCATTTAGGGAAAAAAGTAAAGAAAAAAAATATCACAGGAGACTCAAAAACACTGCCAATTTTAGCAGAATCAATGAGCGAAGTGAAAGTCTGTTAATCTAAGGTGATATAAATTTGATTTTATTTGAGATGATCGCCGATCGATGAGTACGGACTCTTGTGGTAAAAGAGGAGCAAAGTCAAAAGGAAAAACTCTCAATTTACTGGTCAATCTACGTTCCTACCCTTACCTATGGTCATGAGCTTTGTGTGATGACCGAAAGGACAAGATTGCAGAGTTTCCTCCGCAGGGTGGCTGGACTCTTCCTTAGAGACGGTGGGGAGCTCAGTCACACGGGAGGAGCTGCTCCTCCAGGTCGACAGGAGCCAGCTGAGGCGCCTTGATCATCTATTCCAGATTCCTCCTGGACTCCTGCCTGAGGAGGTGTTCTGGGCATGTCCCACCAGGTGGAGGCCTCAGGGTAGACCCAGATGAGCCACCAGATAAGCAGAAGAAAATGGATGGATGGAAGAAAAGTTTGTCAAGAGATTGAAAAGTAGGGCTTGTGTGTTGTAAGGTAAATGTCGGTTAGAATATGTACAGTATAATAGCCTAAATGTAATTGCATTGGCATTGGGGCATTGATGGAAAAAATGTATGAAATGTACATAAAAGTTTAATAGTACATCAACTTTATTTTTTGTTGCACATCAAAAGTTACTTCCCAAACTTTTTGATGAATGTCCCCTGTGCATCGCTCTAGTCACAGCCATGGTCCTATCTTCCTGTATTGACCCAAACCTCTCCCCTCCTCCGCTGTGGTTTAGCCTGCCCTCAACACATTGCCCCGCTTGAGCTCTAGTGACGCACATAGCCTCTTGTTTCAAAGACATTTTCACAAAAGCACCAGTGTGTGTGGCAGTGTACAGTTAAGTCTTTTCAGACAGTTAAAGTGCATGAAGAACGTGCCTTATGGAAACAGCCCTGGAGCAGGAGCTGAGGAGCTTTCAGAGCCTACATCCCACACGATGGATGGGAATGATTAAATATATTATAGTGTAATCCCACCCCCACGCACACCCCTCGGTCGGGATCCTAAAATAGAGAAATGAAGCTGGTGTGGGCGGATGTCTGAATTCCTCTGATTGAAACACATTTATTAGGTCCATGTCAGTCTGTGGCCACACCATTGGTCTCCCTATTGAAAAAAAACAACATATAACTTTGTCTAAATGACTTCATTCTAAAAACGTTATGTAAAATATGCTTAAATTTACATAAATGTGCATTTTGTAACTTTTCATCGCCATGGAGAAGTTTGCTTGTAATGTTCCACAATATGGTATTAAACTATTGTATTTTGCATGCATGCATTCTTACTCACAGCAGGGTGAGTAGACCTGTAACTCACCTGATTGTCTCCACAGAGATGGATATTTTTAATGTCACACAGTGGAACATTCCAGACAAAGCAATAACCTCTCCATGGAGACAAGCTGGTGGCAAACCCTCCAAACATTACATAGTGCATCTTAAAATATATGATCAAAAGACGGCCAGAAATGTTGATGAGCAACAAACCAAGGAATAAGGAATAAAATGATTAAGAATGGATTTGCATTCAAAGGGCCTCACAAGGATTTCTCGCAATTTTTCTTCACAAACTCTTGAAAAACCATCTTAAACAGCTTCGGCTGAATCATTTGCATGTGATAGGAAACTGACCAATCACAGAGCAGCACTGTGGTTTGTACAGAAGCCAGCGGCGAATGTGCCTAAAATAAATATGGTGACGCCGACAGACATACTTTGGCCTATTTTTGTAGAAATGCGGACTATCACTGTGAAAAGTGAAAAGTGCTTTGTACATGTTTGGATAGGTAAAATGCTTGCTCTCTCTCAAGTGCATTTAACTAAAGTTTGATTTTTCATCTTGACGTCGTGATGCTTCAACCAATCATCGTGAAGCATTTGTTTAAACGTTGCAACCTCTTTCCATCCCAGAGCCATGCCAGATTCATATGTAGAATTCAATTCTGAGGGCTGCACATACCAGTCTCAAGAGAGCCAGGCTATAAAGGACCAGCATCATTCTAAGAAAAAATATATGTTGACTGTAAAATAACTCTGTAATGTATTATGAGCCATTGCTTTAAAACAAAAATGCACTAATAATGTCCTTCATATATTTCACCAACTCAAAAGGTTATAACCAACCTCACCAAAAGATTATAAATCATTTTGACTATATAATAAGTGGACTCTTACAATAACCAGGGCAGGTCTGGATTACTCTTTATGTGAAGCTCTTCCAAACGACAGAGTTAGTTTATGTAAAACACATGTTCCACAAGTGGCTGGCACCGCTCAGGCCACAGTGATATTTATCATGTTAATAACCCGCACACGTCTGCCACGCTGTAACTGCTCCGGACATTCACAGGAGGCCAGCAGCTAATGAGGCGTAAACTACTAAAACTAAACACAACAAGGGCTGCAGGCGACACACTGGATAGAAACATGTAACTACAGCTTTGCTTTGGGCTGTTGGACAACAAAATGTGAATTACATCAAAACTTGAAGATTAGATTGAAAAAGTCTTCCAATACTAGTACTCTAATCAGAAGATATTTTGGAAATATTACAACTTGTGCTGTTTTATTTTAGTCAGCTCTTTTTTGCAGAAGTTTGAATTTCTTTATTATAAACAATATACTCAATATTCAAAATGTGCACATCTTCAACATAACATTGATAATTGTGTTAATTAGTGTTAATTAGGTGCAATGCCCACTTCTACTGGAACAATGGCACTTTTATACAAGACAAGCCAAGTCACACAGAGCAGAATAGATTCTTTGTGCAAAAATAAACAAGACTAAAGAAAAGATAATGGTAAAGATGCTATATTTGAATCGATTGTACTTAAAGTAGCTTTGTGTTAGAACAAAAACAACTAATGCAAATTGTCAAGAGAAAAACACAGCTGGAGAAACATGAATAACAACAAATATGCTGTAACTATTAATACCCAGTGCACAATGTGATATGAGAGCTTGTGATGAGCTCTGCAATGTCTCTGTCACAAGTTCAGAAATGGTTTCACTGTGCCCTCGAGAAAAACACTTCAACTACATGTCTTTGTTAGTTATCACATGTCCAAACGGCAAAAGCACTACAGTCCCACTAATTAAAGTTTGTTCACTCCAAGAAAATTATTGCCCATCTATAAAAGACTTCAAAACATATCGAAAATTTGATCTGACTTTTGTATAATTGTGGAAAACACTGACATTTATTTTATCATCTTGTCTTACAGTACTGATGCTACAGCTGCCTGTTTTATACCAGTTCCACAGCAGAATACATGGATCAGGACACACAATCTAACTATAACTACTTCAAATATAACATTTTGATGTGCAATTTTGGAAGGGAAAATATAGTAGAAGTAATACTGTTATTTTTGGCTGTGCATGATGTGGACACTGAACACGCGGTTCTGGTGCAGATCTGGGCCAATAGAATAAAAGAGCTAAAACTGTCAAATACAATTTCACTGAACCATGATGAACTTAATTTGACCATGTGCACTTCTTGAGGATAGTTTTATGAAACTGCAGCAGTGATCTGGAATCAGCGTTTGTGACCTCTGTGTTAAGCTGCCAAACGCTGTAATGAAATCCAACTGGGCCCAGAGTTGACCCACAAATCCCCAAATAAGGCACATACTATATATTACAGATGTTTTGGGCTATTTTGGGATAAACTAAACAAAAGCATCCCTCAGGTTGGTCAATTGACATTTTTTTTAGATATTGAAATGAAATAGATTTTTTTTTTTTCTTTCTGGTTGATATGATAATACAAAAGGTGTCCATTTTCAAAAGTTAAGGAGCACTATGTAACTAAATATCTGTAGTGGAGATTAGTGCTGTCACAATACTAACATTTCTGACACAATTTCGATACTAAGGAATAGACTCGATACTCAATACTCATTCTGATTCCATGATGGTACAGATTTTCCTGGAATGTTGGATAGTATGGCTTTAAACTTATCTACAGGGAGATGCACACATGATGCCACCAAGCCAAGTAACATATCTGTGGAGAGGCGAACCCATTCACAATATGTCAATGCATGTTTAGCAAGGTATTTCCTTTAACCAATAAAACACCTACAACCAGACCAAATTAAACTAAAATGCTTTTCTTGTAGATGCTTTAGTACTGCTTTAGGTTTACAAAAATAGCTTTCCCTGCCCTTTGATCGGCCTGTGCCTATGCATAAGACTCAATCTGAAGGCAAAACATAGCGAGCATCCCTTGTAATCATCAGTAAACTCTTTCAGGGATGCATAATGAAAACCAAATGTAGAGCCGAGCCGCGAGTGGGTACAGGGTTAGAGGAAGTGACCACAAAGGCAACCCAAGAGCAAGGATGGGAGGAGGGGGAGGAGAGAGGGATGAGGGGGAGGAGAGAGGGATGAGGGGGAGGAGAGGGGAGAGAGGGAGAAGAGGGTGGAGCTCCTCAGGTTTTGACCCAAGTTTGGCCCCGCGCTTGTGCCGCAGATTGAGACCAGATTGAGTGAGCTAGGCCCCAGAGACGATTGAGTGACAGAATAATCTGAATAACACAGCCTCAACCAGCAGAGTGGCGCTATCACATTGCACCGGGGCTATCTCTCTGGGTGACTGTTACCTTAGAAACTCCAGAGATCCTTAACTCAGACTGATAATGCTGATAACAAGGCACCTCGGCTCTCACAATGGTAATGAAGCATGAGGCTCGTTTAAGAAAGTTTGTGAAGAATGGCGTAGGTGAGTTCATACCGATTCTTGTGGACTCTCTCAAAATGAGAATTGTGTTTTATTTGGTATTTTATAACTCTCTAATCATCAAAATTAGATACATATTTTGAACTAGGAAAATGAACTATAAACTTTTTGCCAGCCAACTTATTCCCAGGATACAACAAAGAAGAAGAAGCGATCGGATTGGCCAGAAGCTTAGCACTAAATCAAAAATAATAAAATCTTGCAAAAACAAAACATAGGCTTAACATTATGGCTCAGAGCACATCCCACATACACATCTCCCCATGTAACTGCAAGACCACCCGAGAGAGCTGACCCGGCCGTGCCCCCCCCACCACCACCCCTCAGCTCTGGCTCCTGTCCAGAACAAACTTCGGCCTCTCCGTGGGGAACAGTGAAGCCCTGAGTTTGCACTACTGAGGAGGCTGCGAGTGGTCATCCAGGCCCCAAGTCACACTTCCTGTAAACCTTTACACCAAGAGTGGCTGCCGGGTCAAAGGTCACACACAACCATAACACAGCAGCAACGCTAAGACGGAGCAGCTGGATGGTCTCGGGTCAGGCTTGAGCACATACTGGCCCGTGCCCAGAACAAGGGGCGCAAGCTCGGCCCCCGGCATCAGTCCACATGCAGTCACTGAGAAAGCACAAGGAAAGTCAGGGAGAGGTTCAACCAAGGCAAGAAATAGTTAATAACAGTGTACCTTTGACTGGCATGACATGGGACGTTATTACCAATAAGAAAGATTTTGATATACGCCTCTAAGATCTCCTGAAATTTCTATATTACAGATATTTTGGGGGATAGTTACTAAAACAGATTTTTTTTTTTATCAGCCACTTATTGCAGTGTCATGATATTCTTATATTTTTGGGATCAGGAGCCATGTATTTTACTACTTAAGGGTTTTATATTACGCAAAACAGATTTTTGAGACAATTTAGCCATGTTAGAATGTTGTTACCTCATCAAAAACATACCTGGAGATGTGTTTTGTTTCATTCACACATGTTTGAGTAACCCTTTGTAATTAGTCTGTCTACATCTCCAAAGCTCAAAATTATCTGTTCCATCTTGTTGTGTCACAAAGTGGTAGTTTTGAAGTTAACAGCTACCTTTTACCTTCAGTATTTTTTTTTTTTAGAAATTGGCATTTTCCAGGGCTGAAATTATCGAAATGATTCTAGTGGTGTAAGGTGAATGGACTTTAAAAAGACAGCAGAGCACTTCCTATATTGCCACATGACATCACAAGGTGGTACAGGGTGTTTTCTGTTTGAGAGAAGCCTAAATATGTGAGGATGATGTGTGAATGAAACAAAACACAACTCTGAGAATGTTTGTGATGGGGAAACAACATAAGAACATAGATTAGAAAATAGTGTAATATGGGCCCTTTAACATAAAAGTACAATCTAAACTACTACTAATATTATTACTACTTAATACTTCTACCCACTACTCTCTTCTGCTTCATATGAGTAGGCTTATAGAATTACTGCAAGTTGACTTTATCTTACCAAGGAGAAAAAATATGGATGCTTTAAACTGAGCTGGCTGACACAGATTTACGGTTATGAAAAAAAAAAAAAAGCATATTAGAAGCTAGAGGAATGGAATTTTTAAGGGGTGGAAATGAAACTTTTTAAGTTCTATGTCTGGACCTTGGCGCTGACTTGAAGCCGTTCAGCAAATTCAGCACAAATGCAAAAATAGGCTTCAAATCTTGCAACAGAATAGGTCAAAAGCAAGAAAAAAAATCTATTACAAAATAATTTAAAGGGAAGAGGAGAGGAAACATCAACTTATCTGGAGGGGCTAATTTTAAACTACTGTGAAAATAAACCTATAATCTTATCTAATTAAGAAGACCTTGACAACTTTAAGTGATGATATTTAGTCAGCCTTCCTTCGTCAGATACAAGACATTTTCCAGACGGCAACAAGTAACACTGAGCAGGCCTCACGCGTATCATTTTTAACCCAAACAAACCAGCTGGCCAACAACCTCCTCCCTATACCCACCCATAGCACTTGTTAAAAGAGTAGACCCGTGCCAAAGTCTTCTAGGTCACTGAGATGTAGCAACACACATGGCCACAAGATTTCCAAGAGCAAACAATAACAGCTAATACGAGGTAGCCCACTATTTAATTCAACCATTTAAAGCAATAAGAAACAGGAAATAGACCATGAAGAAGGGTTAGATCACTTTTAAGATGGTGAGGTTGAAAACAAAGTCCTCATTATGAAGCAAATTGCAATCCCTAAGGCAATCAAACCAGCACGTACTTCAAAATAAACCTTCCATTCAATTAGTCCATGTATCTTCCGACATCTGTGTGTGTTTGAATATAAATACCCCTGCATGTGCCATTAACCTGCGGTCTATAAAAAGGACACATGCGCAGCAATTAACCCACATTCTCCTCTTATCCAGCGGAGAGCATTTCCAAATGACTATAATTCCAGACAAGGTTGTAATTTGCTCGGCCGACAGCACATGCTTGGTGTGCTGTAGATTATGGCTTTTTGGAAACTTTTAAAGGCAGCGGTTTCCTGACAGCACACCGCATCAGCTGTCATATTCATAATAACAGTGTTTCTTCTATTTCAATCAATCGTGTAATTATTGTACATGCTATTTATATAAGGGGTTGAGTGTATGAATACAACTATAGCAACTCCTTTCCTAACTTTTCAACTAGGTTAGTGCTTAGTCTATTCTTGTGTTTTGGGCACTCTCCCCACAGGTCCATATTGCTCAGAGTTGCATCAGTAACTTGCAAGCTATGCTATCCTAAATAGTGTAAGTTTAAGGTCAAATTTGAAATTATAATTATGAAAGTAGAGAAGACAAAAACTTTAAAACAGCACGCTTTTAAAGGGCTACTTGATAAGAGGTGAGCTTCATAAAGTAAATTAGGATCCCAGTAATTGCTAGTCTGTCTAAAAGGACTCATAAAACTATAAAACTAATAGAGGGGCACTGGTCCCCAGATGTTGAAGCCATACAGCCCACAGCAGGAACACCTGGGAGAAATAAGCAGATAATAACTATGTATAATAAACATCAATGTGAAAATATAACTACGGTGAATTACTGTAATATGTGGAAGTGTAATCGAATCTAATCTGTAATCTATTTCATTGTAAATGCTTTAAGAATTTAAGAACACCAAGAAGATCTGTAATTAATATATATTATATTGTATAATTTTGCACTGGATTTAAGCCAGGTGCCCTTCCAAACGCAACTACACTACCAGTCATAATGTCACATGGACATAACTTCCGATTCAATGTTTTTGGGGTTTTTTTTGTTTATTTTTTTTTCTTTCTGTGTACTATTTTTCTACTTCTCTATATGCACAGATGTATGCATTTATTTAGCAAAGAAAGAAAAGTTAAATAACAGGACAATGACCCAAAGCACACCTCCAGATTGTGCAAGAACTCATTAGAGAAGAAGCAGGAGACTGGTATTCTATCTGTACTGGAGTGTCCGGCGCAGTCACCAGATCTAAACCCCATTGAGCTGTCGTGGGAGCAGCTTGACCATATGGTACGCAAGAAGTGCCCATCCAGCCAATCCAACTTGTGGGACGGGCTTCCAGAAGTGTGGGGTGAAATTTCTCCACATTACCTCAACAAATTAACAGCCAGAACGCAAAGGTCTGCAATGTAATTGCTGCAAATGGAGGACTCTTTGACTAAAGCAAAGTTTGAAGGAAAAAAATAAAATAAAATAAATTCAAATCATCATCATTTCATCAGAAATGTCATTATTTCTAACCTTGTCAATGTCTTAACTATATTTTCTGTTCATTTTACAACTCATGTGGTAAATAAAAGTGTGACTTTTCATGGAAAACACAGAAATGTCTGGGTGACCCCAAACTTTTGAACGGTAGTGTATACATATATTATATTGAAATTCTCAAAGCATTCACCCTTTGCTTTGTCGACAGTGCAGTAAACCTTTGACTTTCTTTCAATGAGCTTCTTGATGAAGTCTTCTGAACTGGCTTTCACTTCACAGTTGTGCCTTGTCAGGGTCAAAAAATGCCAGTGCCAGGGTTCAAAGCAAAGTGTTGTTTTTTTTTAATCTAAAACAAGTTTGGAGTTATTTTGAGGTTTTTTTGTTTTGTTTGCTACATTCCATGTGTGTCCATTCATAGTTTTGATGGTTTCAGTAGAATCTACAATGCAAATAAACATGGCAATAAAGAAGAACAATAAAAGTGTGTCCAAACTTTTCACTGGTAGTGCATGTCCATTTGTTGTATGCTTAGGACAAACTGGCTACATTTGATTAAACATAAGAAACCCTGCACTGCATGGTAGGTAAATATAAAAAAGCAGCTTTCTGTATGGTTCTTGTTAGAGACACAAACAAGAGAAGTTCCTCTGAGGACAGTTCTCCTGTATCCATGACAATCGGATAATTCATTTCAAAAGGAGATGTGATTTTCATTACATGTTCTCCTATGATCTCAATATGCATCAGGATCAAGAGAATTGGAATCACATTATGTCCCAAAGCAACAGGCTCCATTTTTAAAAAGGGCACAACTGTCCCATGTGAAAGACCAGAGACATGGCAAATGATATAAACAAGAATTCCCAGTAATCCAAATCATAAGTTATGAAAGTTATGAGTTTTATTATGCTGTGATCCAATAAAGCCATATGGTTGATCACATAAACTGTCAGACTGAACGTCCAGTACATTCAGGGGTGCAAGGTCTTTTATGCACATGTCAGACTAAAGTACATTTTGTAGTATATGAATGTAAGTGCCACATAATTCATATTTACATTTTGTTTTTGTGTGTTTGGGCGAATGGGTAAATGCTAAATCTAGTGGTCCCCTCTCTATCCCATATCACCTTTTCTTAATTTACTTAGATTTAACAAGCCTCTAAAGCAGGGATCCCCAAACTCTTTTCACCGAGGACCATATAATAATAATAATACTAATAATAATAATACTACTACTAATAATAATGGTTCAAGTGTACAATACTAGACTATCTAATAAACCTCTGTGCCCACCTCAAACAACCTCATAATTATCCAAACAGTCAAGAGTGCAAAGTACAAGGTCTTTCTCAAAATCACCAAAATGAATCACTGATCTTAAGCCCCTCCCTTCTCCCTCAGCTTTAAAAGGGCACCATTGTATTTGAAGAATCACTATGGTTACTGCAGACCGACTGTAAGCCTTTTCGAATTATTAACATTCCAGTCTAACCTGAGCACTGTCGCAAAGCTCTGTTGTCAATCCACCTGCACTCAAGAGAAAGACACTACTTTTCATTAGGAATTTCCAACAAGCTGGGAATTAATTAAAGTTGAATTATGGACAAGAGCAATATTGAAAAACTCAGGAATTTAGCAGCTCCCAAATAAATATACAACAGCCTACTTAAGCCAAGACAGATATACTGAAAGGTTATTAAAATTCACTATGAACAATACGAGCACTGACAGATCTGTTAAAATAATTTAGAGTTAGATGAAATGTAATTGTATCCGCATGCTCTCATCATGAATTTTATGCAGCAAAATAAGCAGGGAAGCCAACAAACAAGATGTGTCTGGATTTCATCAGGACTTTCACCAATTATGAACCAAATAGCAGGGTAACTTATTTAGCTTCATTTGAAAACCTTATTTAGCTTCATTTGAAAACAGACATAACCACTGCTGTCTCATATTATAGGTACAGATATCATTATTATCTTGTGTAAAATAAGGATATGAACAAATGAGGTTTCGACAAAACCTGCAATAATCCTATTTTAGGGTTTAAAACAGGGATTTTTTTTGTTCAAAGATGCATTATTCATAGAGGTACACAGAAGTAATTTAGTTCCCTGAGCCCCCAAATGGAAAAAAGTGGATTGAATTGTAATGTGTGTATTTTTAAGTACAGGTAAAACCAAAATGGCAGAAAAAAATGTTAGTTTAGTTAGCTCACATGTGGCTAAAATGAGCTGATAATGAAAAAGTATTGACTAACCATGTACTGTCGGGGCTGGGACTGCTCCAGACTGTGGCACTTCCAGTGGAGCGGAGAAAGTAGGTCTGACTGTGACCCAGGGGAAGCCAGGCCGGTAACAATCTGTGCCTACTGCCAGAACGGTCCAATAGAGGCCATTTCCCTGGAGTTTACAAACACTAGTTTCAGTTTCACCCATCTTTGTTGTTCAAGGTACAGGCAACGGGTAAACAGCTCACCTGAAGCCCAAAAAGTAACCAAATATGACAAAGAAACTTTATAGTGTTAAATATTACAAAGTGATTATAAAGATCAGCAGTAAAACACCGATGATCTTTCTGCAGTGGTTTCAGGATCTACCTCAGTGACCCCACCAAAGATCCATAGTCACTGACTGTAATAGGATTCAGAAACCATGGTTTACAAGCAAGAATGACAGACAATGACAAATAGTTCTCAGTCTAGTTTTTATTGCCAAGTTTTGATGTTTTGAATGCTATTTTTCTAAATCCCTACTTAAGTACAGGCACAGGCATTTCAGTTCCACTTGTTTTGCAATGTTCAGGTAACTGGATTCTGAAATTGAAAAAAAAACCCCCAAAAAAAACAAAACATCACATGTAATTAGATGTACTCCATATCCTTAAATTTACTTTTGTACATGTTAAACAGTTAATATACCTTAGTTATCACTTGTGGCCGTGGAATTCCCAACCAATCACAGATCTGATTTCTGTGGGTTCGTACAGTTGCAAGGTCGTTCTCCCTGAAGTTCCATTACAGAATTACAATACAATATTTTCATCTTATATAAACAATTAATGGTGCACAATGTAACGTTTCTGAAGGGGAGTATGCCACCTGCTTGTCTCATAAAGATGATATGTCATTGCCAAGCATGTTCCACAATATGGTATTAAATGTGCATTTATGAAAATACAGGTCTTTCTATTGCGTCATAAATGCATTCATAAACATGTTATTGTTTCTTGTTGCGTCTCCACAGATCTGACCTGTAAACTTGACTGGTTGCATTACCTGATGTCTCCATGGACGTAGATAACTTTAATGCCATACTGTGGAAAATTCTATATATAACCTCTCCCCAACCTGAAGTGGCATACCATCCTGTAGAAAAGTTTTTACCTTTACATTGTGGCATCTACAAAATGAACTGACCAGTTTGTATCACTCAAGGCAGTCATGACGTCATCCAGTATTTCGGGCTCAATGACATCATCGTAGGTCAGCAGCATCTCGTACATTTGGCTGGCTGTGGTCTTTCTGATCTGTAGTTTTAGAAAACAAACCCTTACATTTACTGACGACAACAGAGTGTTCATTTAAAGGCTATTCGGTGCGCACTAGAGTCTGTCAACATCTTACGAACTCACCACCGGAAAAGAATGACAGAGTAGGATCAGCAACTGGGTCAGGACTTTGTTTCTTACATCACCCTGGAACTGGATCAAGCCACAAAACCTGGAAGACACCAGTATTTAAAGTGGGAACATATATTCTGTCTATGACGTGCTACACATGCAACAAGATTTCAGACTTACACTGTGATGCACGCACGCAATTTGGGAATAACTTTAGATTTCTTGATTTCTTTGCAAAGGTTCAAAAGCTCCACACAAAACGGATGGCTGGAAAAAAGTGAAAAATAATTTGTGTTTTTATAGATAACAATGACATTTTTTAATGTTCTAATGTCATACACCTACTTCTCTTGTGTGGTGAATATTTCAAAGCAGTTGTTTGCAAGCATCTGGTTAAGCATCTTCATAAAGGGAATTGATACTCTAAAATAGATAAAGTAGTAAGCAATTTGTAAAACTTATAAATCAGTTGCTAATCTATAAATAGCACCTGTCATTACGAAGATTCTCTCTAAAAATCCTCAAAAGGGAATCTCCAAATTGAGTGAGAGCCACGCAGTCATTTTGGATGCCTTTTAGATACTCAAATAAAGAATGGGATGAGTACTGCACCTGGAAATACAAATTTAAGAATGTGGTTATAAACTGAATATAACACATTTTGGAAGGTTTATAGAAAAAAGGTATAATAAAACATAAATATATCAACTACTACCCACTCTTGTCATTTTTTACTAATAACGTGCACCTAAAAACAGGGTAACTTTGATAAATGCAATAATTTTATGTATAGTACAGTGACCTGAAAAGCTGACCACACATTTAGCATAAAACATAACACTGGCTATTAAACCACTAAACTCTGCCATTGCTGCAAACAGGGCATAAATCTTGAAAATGTATTTAAGTTCAAGTTCCTTAATGACCACATGAATCATATTTAATCACTACATCCATATAAAAGTACTGTTTGACTGTTTATCATAGATTCAATATTGAATCGTTCCAAAAAGCACTAAAAAGAGAAATTGGCCATGTGGTACTCTGCCATGTTGCTTAATGTTGGGATATTAAGGTAAAAGTTGAAGTGTAAGTTAATGCTTTGTTTCTCAGTGCTGTGTGGATAAACTCATGTGGAGTGAGAATGGTAAGCACTGACTCAATGTTCGGCCCCTAACCCTGTACAAACATATCACTTTCTGTTGTCCATAATCTATGTCTAGAGGAGCAACAACAGACACAGACAAAATGTAAAATGACACTGATTGCATAATTAAAATCAACTTAAATTTTCAGCAGCAAAAAACTATAAATGTAGTAATGTAAAAAAAACAACTTTTAAAAATCTTTGTGGTTTTGCTTATTTGGGCACCAGTCCATTTTAGTTACTCATAACTGCAGTTGAGAGCCCTGTTTTATGTCCAGAATAAAATCAAACAAAACAAAACGCAAAAGTCATTTGGAGAATTTGTTTAGCACTATTGGAATTAGGTCACAAGAAACTTTTTATATGTGTACCCAATCCAAAGCTCAACTCCGTATCAAAATGTATATTAAAAGTCTAAACAAAAGGTGAAAATGTTTCTTGTTACAATAAGCTTAATACATTGGTCAC
Organism: Periophthalmus modestus; assembly: GCA_019594935.1. Taxonomy (NCBI): domain Eukaryota; kingdom Metazoa; phylum Chordata; class Actinopteri; order Gobiiformes; family Gobiidae; genus Periophthalmus; species Periophthalmus modestus. The sequence goes on from JAIEZT010000019.1 coordinate 22,283,546, forward strand.
AGTGAAGCTTTTGGCTAATTTGAACTCTAGTCAGATGGCGCCCTCTTCTGGCCATACCCATAATTTAGTCTGAACTAAATTGAAGCCAAGGGCCATTTCCAAACTAGTCCTTCTCCCTCTCCCTAACCCCTCACACTACATCCACTGCAAAGTCCTCTTCAGGAGTCCCGTCATCCTCACATTCCGCACTCTGTTTTCAAATGTATTACACTCGCTCCAACTTGAGTCTTAATGGTGGGCACCACTTTTAATGGCGTATTATAATGCCACCTTTTGTGCCGTTTTAGTATTTTGGGGAGTGCAAATATTTTGACAATGTTAAAATGAAATATAAACTTCCTTGAATTTCCCCTTTACACCATATCTTTATACAGTTAGCCTAGTGTAAAACTCTCTCAGCATATGGTCCAAACCCTCATTAGTGACACTCACTCAAACAAATGAGGCACAACTATAGATAATGTGAACAATTTGATAGTCACTCATTTTCAGTTTATTGTGCAGATCCAGTTCAGCCTTTTCTCATAATCTTATCTTATTAAGACATGTCAAAGGCATTTGCTTCAAAACTGTTTTCCCAAATAAACACAAATGTACATAAGCCTAAATGGGGCTGCTCTCTGGTGTCACACACACTTGATAAGGGGCCATGTGCACCTTCCTTGCGGTGAAGAGCCTTATCAGGCCCTCCCTCTCGGTGCTTGATCATTTCAGATGGCACTTCCCTTTGTGGGAACCTGAAAACTGAGGGTTAGGGCCAAGGGAAGAGAGAAGAGAGCCACTGGGGAGAGGCCCAACAATCATCAGACCAATTATATGTAATCAAAAGTTTATCCTTACATTCAGTAGATTTCAGAATGTTCAATCAGCACATTGTGTGTAAAATTTCACTACTAATGCACCTGTACATGGCCTAATAAAATAGTTAAACTAGTAAAAGAAGTGAATACTAACATAGACTTGAATACAAATAATGATCTGTTGCCTCTAATGTTTTTGTATGAATTGTGTTTCTATGACTACAGTGTGACTTGTCCAGTTGGAGATGACCTACTGTGGACTCGGTGATCCCGCCCACAGACACGGTGAGGCCCAGCAGGGTGTGGTACTGATAATGACTCAGCCCCAGCAGCCGGGTGATGTACTGGAAGGCCTGGGACGGGGCTTTCCAATTCAGAGTGGTTTTGGTCTCTCTGAAAAGCACAAAAACTAAATCAAAACAACACTGAAAGTGAAAGGTCTGCTGATTAACTTTTATGGTGGAGGGTATGTTGCCTGTTTGTCTCCATGGATGTTATTGCTTGAAGGTTCCACAGCATGGCTTTTTTCTTTGCTATCTCAATGAAGACAAGCAAGTGACCCTACTTGGCCAAGTTACAGGTCAGAGCTGTATGACCCCACTTACAGTAAGAAGAACACATGTTTTTCAAGGTATAATTCAAAGAAGGACATTGTTTAATGCCATGTTTGTGGATCATTCCAGGCAATTACATCTCCACAGAGACAAACCTGTAGCGGACCCTCTGCCAGAAAAGTTACATAATGCACCTGTAAGCATATAGCATATCTGTAAAAGATTAGTTTAATAAACTTACAAAGGAAAAATGGCCAACAGCTCCTCGTTGTGGGGAATGTGTGGTATTGCAGGGTCTTTGCTGTGGAGTAGCTGCAAGAAGATGTTGCCTGCGTGGGCTCTGTAGCGGTCGATCTTCTCCGCAGCCTGTTGTGCCAAGCAGCACATCATACGCCTGATCCTAAATGTACAATGAAAAGTATATAAATACAAAGTGTATACAATTTAAATTTTCAATATTTTTCTTACTCACAAGTCTGGTAAAAGGATTTCTGGAGCAGTGCCAGAAACTAGCAAAGTCACATCCATCAAACTTGTCATTGCTGCCTCTCTCACCCTGAACAAAATTTTTAAAAAGGTATCATGAAAAGGTTTTTATGAATGTCAAATGTGCTTCATTCTGCTCTCATTTAGTACCTCAAATTGCATGTAATAAATCATATAAGGTAGTATTTGCATTTTTTCTACACTGTATTCCTTACCCTTATAGGCAAATAAGCTCCATGGCCCCAGGTAACAATTTGTTTTTGTGAAGTTATCTGGGGCACTCTTTTAAACGTCACACCCCAAAACCAGATTTAGATAAAACTCAGAATATCTCCATATGATTATGTCTGAGCGTATATAAAATACATTTGTGGATAATTTCAGATACACTAAATAATCAAGTAAACAAGTCACAAACAACAAAAAAAGTCAAAATGTAAGTCAGATCACACCCATCCCATGCTGTTGGGACAAGCGACTAGCTCGGTAACATTCCTGGAGGGCAGGTAAGCTTGGCTTTAGGCTACAATTGAGACAATCATGAGAAACATGTGCCAGTGTCCTCAGGTGCAAACACAGCAGTATTAATATTTAAGATGCATTGAGAAAAGGCACTCACCAGGCCCCCACATCCCCTCGACTATCAGTGGTGTAGTCGCTCATGCTATTTAGCAACACTTCATACACTTCCAACAGGTTTTCTGAGCAAAGAACTGAATCTGGGCATCCACCAGCACATACTCCGACTTTCACGCACACCCTGTTTGAAAAGAAAGGACAAAAACTAAAAATATACCTTAGACAGGAAACAGTTACATTTCTAAGGAGCGGACATAGACAGGAACAAGGGGCAGTCATTCAGGTATGGTAAGAAAAGTAGGGATGATGTCAAGGTTTTATTGAAATTTGAACAAGGAGACAACAGGAAGCCCAAAAAACAAAAGAGAAAAGAAGACCAAAATATAGATAAAACATAAAACAAATGTGTCGCATATATTCTTTGGGTTAAATCAAAAGAAAAAGATCTTAAAGTTAAAGAAAATATTATCGTTTCTGAGTGCATAATGGTAAATATCTCTTTTAAAAGGAGGGTATGTGGTCTGCACACAAACTTACCGTTTTAAAAAGGGAACTGCAATGACAACTGAACCTGAATTCCCAGTGATTAGGGTTGAACATGTTTACCTCATGTTTGGGGACAGATATGTTTTGCAAATTTCATATAAAAATTCTACATACCCTTCCCTTTAATTCTTTGTTAACAGTCTGTACTTACTGGGAAACTGCCTTGATTGCATCTCTCCTTGCTTCTGTAAAGTTGCCTTCTTCTTGGCTCTTTACACACATCTGTTGCAGGCCTTCAAGAATCTGTAAAACAGATTGGATTTAGTCTAATAAAAAATGGCTGCAGATAAAATGGTGAGAAAATGATTTAATGTTGCGAACTGGACAGACCCTCTAATGTTAACACACCTGTTTCATTTTGCTATGGATCAAAAATGTAGGCAAAGCACCAAGAGCCAGGGCAGACCCACAACGCGTGAACATCTGTGGACTCTGGAGACCGCCAATGTACTGAGATATCAAAACATCTGGACACAAACAGACACACCTTTATGTAAATTATATTGACTGCTATAATAACTGTAATGTACAAGTTTCCTTACTTTGCACTTCAGGGTTAGCTTGGCCTGGCTCAATCTGGTAGTACTCCTCACATAACGCAGATAATGCAGAGACAACAGTAGCCTAAATACATTAAGAAAAAAAAATGCATAAACTATATTTAACTACAATATATCTTCTTTACTTTTCTACTAAACAAACTAACCGTAATGTTATCTAGTGCTCCACTGGACACAAGGTGAAGATTTTTTATGGTGTCATCAATTAACCACTGCCAGCCACCTGCAAACCAAGGGCACTTTACAACATAATATTGTTTGTTCACAGTAAAAAGGGAGACTTTGGGACTTACCAATGACCGGGTCATCATTAAAAGGCATTTTGGAAAGGGAAAGCTTTTCAATGAGACAGCACACTGCAAAAAGCACCAAACATAACTTTCATAATCATTAGCAACTTCAACATCTAATCTTCCAATGTACCTGCAGGCCTCATCAGCTCTCCGCCGTAACCCCTAATAGAAAAAATAAATAGAAAGAAAGAAAATATTTTATTTAAAAAAGAAAAAGTCTATGTTTAAATAATTACCTGTACTGTTTTCTGTCATGTATCTGAGGAAAATAAATGATCATAAATTATTTAATTTCAACAACATTAAAGAATAAATAAAATAAAAATAAACTCACCATCTGATGAATATTTTTCAATCCTTCTACACACTCAGAAGAAATCATGTCAACTACCCCTCTGTCATAACAAAATAATCAAACCACTTAAATAAATTCTTCAAATATGTTATTACATTAAGAATGCATTCATAATTGCAGTAAATTATTTACACATAATGTATGTTTAATATAATATTATACTATATTTAAACACAATTAATACATAACTGTACCTGTTGGTTTGTAGGCCCAGCTTATATAGAGCGTGTGTGATTTCTGCACAGGCCAAAATGGCTGCATGGCGAGTGTGGAGGTCAATGCCCACAGCCATCCGCAAGAGTCGCGGAAGCACTGAAACCAAACAAGGAAGGATTTGTATTGAATCCATATTCTAATGGAGTTTTACAGTATAATAATAATGTACAGATAACAGCACAGTCACATAAACATTTACCTGTAGTTGCCATATAATCAGGGACTTGTGGTGTCAGGTTATGGAGTGCTTTAGTAGAGAGTTCTCTAATAACACTGTAAAAATAAATATCAAATATAAATACAAAAAAAATACAATCATGATTTATGATAGATTCTGTTATAACATCTAATGAAGCTTACCTATCCCAATGATTAAGCTTCATTTCTATCAAATGCTCAATCAATGCTTTTGTGTACTCAGGGAAACTGGCTACATAAACACTAGAAAACAGATTATTGGATTATTTGCACAAACTTTGTCTTTCTCAAACTTCATCACTAAGGTAACAGAGAGGCTTTTAAAATGGGAAAAAACTGCATAGCACGTTCAGATAGCCAATGTCCAAAACATTTTTTTTCTAATTTATTTATTTTCAGATAATGTTTTGCTTTGGACAACAAAGAAAGACTTTTATCATAATGATGAAGTTTGAGAACAACAAAGTGGTGTTGTTTATATTCCACCTTAAGCTATGAAGAATCAACATCCCATTCATACCTTATGTTCAGATAGCAGTTGTTGAGGTTACCAACAGCATAGTAATCTGCTGCCGTCAATATGTCAATACCATGAGGGAAGGTCCCCTATAATAAAAAGAGACACTGAGAACTGTGTAACAAAATACCAATATACTATTGACTTCTGGTCACTTTTACTTTTCAATAAATTAAGCTTCTGACTGAAACCAACAAGGCAAGACATGAATAAAATTATAAAGTTTATTCAAAATCACTGTAACTCTATTAGTCATACTGCAGTCAATACTGCGGTTACAAACCTGCCTGCCAACATTCTCCTGGAAGGCAGCCTAAAACAAAATGGGACATAAAGTTGATTTCTGCCATGTAACAATATATCTCATGAAAAGCACAGAGTGTATGAGGAGAGGACTCACAGAAGCAGCTCGGCGACAGTTGACATCTCGATCAAACACAGCTGTGATCACCAGAGCACTATGGACACAACAACATACTGTAACATATAGGGAAGATAATGAGATTTATTACAGTAATATGAATTTGCTATAGTATGGAGATCTATACACTTTTGGCTCTTCTTCAGTCTGGCCCCAAACAACAGAAATCCGGCCTGTGGCTAAACTGTTTAGATTTACTCATGAGGCCTTGGAAACAAAACCAGTACTGAAATCACCTCATTACCCTCAAGAACAGTTTATGATTTATATCTGCAGCTGCTACAATTAAAGTGACTGTGTAACTCTGGGCATAACTCTGTGCCCGCGAGTCACTTAGTCCCACATTTGCAAAAGTGAGTTTTCTCCAAATGTCATCAAGTTGTGACGAATTGAGCAGGAACCAGCTTGTCTAAAGACGAGTGCCAAACGGCGACCGAAACCTACAGCAACAGGCGAAACCTGGCAGTCCTGCAGACGGGAGAGGGCGGGTGCTGTCGCGACTCTGGATAATACTACTACAGGGGTTCAAACTGACTCTGCAGAGCTGGTCTGACTCTGCACCGTCAGGACCACAGGTCTAAACATGCTCAGAGCAGAGACCAGATCAGGAGGCCTTACTATTGACAAAGCGTCAACGTGCAACATGACCTGGGACTCTGTCATGACTGCACTATGTATACAGTGCACATTTAATTCTTTCAATTTTATTATGTGCGAGACTAAAACCTTGTGCATTTTTTATTATCCTCAAACAACTCCCAAACAACAGCAATACATTAACAACTGAGTTTTCTAACATACAGAAAATAAGAAAGGATTAAAGTTTAACACTGGCAAAAGTGTTCGGTCCCTGTACAGCCACAAAAAAATATAATGCAGACCTAGACTTCCACTTTATTTTGCAAAACTTATTACTATGTAATAACATGCAATTACATGGTAGTAAAGGTTAAAGTTAGAGGGGTTGGGTTATGTTCTCATGTTACATTGTACTTAAAGAGGTAAATACAATGAGTCCATCTATGTAAAACCCACAGCATGAGGTCAGAGATACTGACTGCGGAGAGAACCCAAACTGTTACACATTACGGGCATGCACTACAAAACACTGTTCTAGTTTCTCCTTCCTTCCTGGTATTATTTTCAACACAATCAAATAAGCCTTTTATTTGTGATGGTAGCATTTGCACCCCCTCCCCTAACACTTGGCTATTTTGGCTGAGTCTAGTGTCTATTTCTCTTTTGTGAAGGCTGTGTTCATGCACCCTCTCCCATCATTTAAGTTTGTATTATTAGGATTGCATTATAGACTTTTTGTTTTGTATTTTTGTATCTTTCAGTGAAGGCCACATTCGCACACCCTGTTGCATTAATTAAGTTTTGACTGACAGACAGTATAGAGTCTAACAGTATTTCTCAAAGCTCAGTTATTGGGCTGCTCATTCAGTGGATCAAAGGGTGGTTGCAACACTGGCTCATGGATACTGGCTGCAATTCCAACGCTGGCTACTCATGTCAGCTGGGTCTAAATGACAACAATCAGCAACCTGGCAAAAGCTCAAGCACTGAATTAGGAGCTGTCTGCCCCCCTGGCCAAATGGGCTATCGAGGCGGTAGATTTCCTGCTTCCCCAGGGGCTACTATTTCAAATATTTCCTGATGCACAAAAAAAAACAGGTTTTGTCCCTTTTTTGATCTACAGGGCCTCAATTGTTTCATGAAGGTCTTGCATATGCTCACCACAGAAGAGGTTCCTTAAACCCTGGCACGTCCACAGACCTCAAAAACACTTATGTGCCTATTGCACCACAACACCTGAGATTTCTCAGGTTTGCCTATCGAGGCTGTTCCTTTGCAGGCTAATGGACAGAAGATTTTGCCATGTCTGGATGATTGGCTATTTTGTGCTCCTTACAAAGCATGTGAGCAGCAGGACGCCAATAGTTTGCTTGTACATGTGTCCCAATTGGGCCTCACAGGGAATATGGAGAAGACCAACCTGATTCCTTCTCAGAGGACAACATTTCTTGACCTGGACTTGGACACTGTGGTGATTAAGGCTTGTCATCTCTTCGTTGCCTAGACAATATTCAGAGTTTGGTCCCCTGCTGTCACTATGTCTGCTACAAAGGTGGCTCAGAGTGACATGCACTGATCCCATGGAGGGACAGGAACTATTCATTAGACAAGGTCCCCATGGGTTTAGTGGTGTTTCACAGGGAGGTGGTCACCACAGATGCCATCCCCACAGGATGAGGCACAATGTGGCAGCACAGTAGAGTTCAGGGGATTTGGTCTGCCAGGGATTGTTTAGACCACATAAATGTTTTGGAGTTGCATGCTCTCCATTTGGCCCTTAGGAGCTTTCGACCACATCTAAGAGGAAAACATTCTCTTTTTTGGTCAGATAACACTCTGACCGTCTATAACATCAACAGTTAGGGGGACATCAGATCAGCACGACTTCTCAGGGTGCCCCAAGACCTGTTAACATGGGCTGAACACTGTCTGTCCACACTGTGAGTGTCCACACTCTGGAGCCTTTTTTTGTCAGAGGTGGATCTGGTCGCCTCAGAGGAGTCGACTCACTGACTGTCCTCTATGGTTCTCCCTCGTGAGGATGCCAAGCTCCCTAGGACAGGATGCATTGGCACACACTTGGCCCCAAGGCCTATTATATGCTTTCGCCCCTCTTCTTCCGATTCGGACAACCCTACTTGTCTCCAAGGGTTCTCCAAGAGAGCCACAGGCTGTTGCTGGTCACCGATTACTGGTCAGAATGGCTGTGGTTTCCTGGCTCTACACCCTGTGTTGCAGTCTCCTGGTCTGGAGAGATCAGGGGTCAAACATGGCATCCCAATCCCCAATACCTTTAACTATGGGTGTGGCTATTGGCGAACCTGAGCTGCAGCTGATCGGTGTCACTGATCCTGTTTGTTGAACTATCTGGAATGCCAGTGCAGCCTCCTTGCAGTGTCTTGTTTGGTGCCTGGAGTTCCTCCAGCCTCTCCTGGACAAGAGACGGTCTCCCGCCACTTTTAAAGGTGTATGTTCCTGCCATGTCTTGTCATCTTGGTTTCATTGGAGAGTTGGGAGCCATAACTTCTCTTTTTGTATGGGATGTAGGTTCGTAGGTTGCTTTAGTGGCTTTCATGTAAAACTGCTTTTTTATTGGCTATTGTGTCAGCAAAATGGGTTAGAGACATGCACTTTCTGTTAGTCCCCCCCATGTGTCCCCTCCTGAAGTCCCGCTCTCATTGTAACAAGCCTTTGACTTTGGCTAGGTTTGAGCCCGATTGAAGACGGCAGGGACAAGCTGCTAGTATTCAGTGCTTTCAGGCGGTCACCCGGGATACACAGAACTGTAGTTACATATGTAACTTTTGTTGTGCATGCATATGATTTCCAATATATACAACACATTTTTTCTATAATTCATAAATGGAATGGAGCAGATTCCTATTGTTCTGTAAACCCATTGTATATATAATTTTATTAACCCTCACAATACAGGTTTAGCATAGACACTATATTGAATCAAACCGTAATAGCAGAGTGAGACTTTTAAATTGTTCCCTTTTATCGAGTTGTCACAACAGACTGCAGATGGAAACTAGCAATTTCGCTATAATCTGATGCAGAGCATCTGTTTTTATGAGCTTAATGTCTCTGTACATTGTCATAATTTTTGCTCTTCTTAACCAATCTTTATTTTCCTGGGCTGACCAGCGTAGTTTGTAACTGCAAATGAAATGAACCCACACTGTAACCCACAAAGGCAGAAGTATAATCTTTAAGCTTTTGATGTTACAATTTAGTAACTAGACAGTTACCTTGCGATCTGCATAACAAAAGGCGTGAGCTCCTTGGGTTCGTAGGCCCTGGCAAAAGACCAGCACACGTAACAGGCAGCATCTCGCACATTGGAGCCCACACTACAGGCTCCCCGCTTCTCCTCATAGGTCAGAGACTTGATGATCAGTGGCACAACTGAAAACATATACATAAAAACAAGCTAAAGTCATAGGAATATTATACAGACTTATACTGTGCAGCACAATAACGGTTTATCAATTTTTAGTGGCATGTGGTTCCAAACTTGTCACATGCCAAAGCATGCTCATGCTAGTGCCTGCCTCTTGTCCTCCTTTTCCACTGTGGGAAAGTAGTCTTGTAATCACCTGTATCCAATACCAATCAGTTATTCAGTTAAAAAAGTACAATTCAATGAGTAGATGTGGTTTAATTTGCAATTTGCAAGTTTTGTGCCTAGTAATACGTGGGAAAATTGTATAATTTACAACACCATGGGGAGACCCTGATCGCAGTGGACATTATAGTTATTTACACTAAATAACAAAGAGGAAATGTAAACATAAACGATGCGAGTGTCCCTATCCTCGTCATGTAAATCATTGCTCCAGGCCTGACTAATATCAGATACATCACTGTTGCCTCAGGGCCCTACTGTTTTGGTTAAAGCCCCACCCACTATGAGTGAACACCTCAGAAAGGAGAAGTCACCACAGAACTAACATCACTAATCGCAGCACACACATGCATAGTCACATGCAAGAGCTTACCGCGATCTTGATGAGAAAAACATCCAAAAACTAAATTAGTAGTATCATAGAATCATAGGTGTCTAGCGGTCCTTCCCTCCAGCAACCAACAGCTAACAACAAAACCTGAGCAGGTAAGGCAGTAAATTATTTACTTAATTTGTTTGATTTGAGGTTGTTTATTCAATAGGCAACCTGAGTTGACATCAGGCTTCTATTAGTCCATTTGATGCTTTTGTCATGTGGATTTATAGTTCTGATTATCTGATTATTTCACCTGTAGTTTGAGGGTGGTGTGCACCTGTTGCAGCAACTTGATTGGTTTACTGTAGAACAGGAAATATTTAATAATGTTTGCAGTCACATGTTAAAAAGAATAATGTAGAATAATCTTATTGCTGTATTTTGAAGTAATTTAACTGTTTAACTTAATGTTTATCAAATCTTAATGTTACAACTTAAATTAAAGAGATTTATGAACCACATTTATGCATACATTGATGCGCAATTAAAAGTTATTAATCTTTGAGAATTGGTACATTTTAGGTTAGATCGGGCTTTAGACTCAATTTGAGTCCTTAGGGAGTGGCAGTGGATACTCCTACAGTTGAACAAAAACTTGAGTGACAACTTCTTGCGACAGCGCATGACAAGCCGGTTCCTCCGAGCAGCACCCAGCACCCAGCCTCACTTAACTCACTGCTCCAGGTGATGTTTGATTTCAAAGGAGGACCTTCAGGGCTTCTGCCTGGCTGTAAATAGTTAGGCTAAAATCCATTGTAGAGGTACTGAGACTTAGCATTTAACTGAAACTATCTTTGGTCTTTTTGTGACTGGTCCAACTTGGGAATGGGAATTTTATCAGTTTGTGATGAATGAAGGATGAGTACATCCCACAGGTGTAGTCATGGGAAGCAGGTGCCTTCTGGTTCCCACGCCAGCAGCGCTGAGTTTAGTAGTGCTGCAAGTGAAAGCAAGTTTCTGCATGCCCTCCAGCTCCATGTTGATAAATGCTTAGCCTTGTTACACCTGCCGACAATATCTAACTCTCTATTCACTGTACAGTTGAGTGGAGTGATTTCAAAACTCACACATAAAACACATTTGTAGACAGTTGTCTTATCAGCTAAAACACACTGCAGCCCCCCCGCCTGCAAACATATGGCCAGATATTTGCGTAAGAAGCACCGTTAAACTTAAATCATGCTCCATGTTCGACTTTGTGCAAATAAGCAGGAAAAGAAATAAACTAGCCTCAGGGTGTAGTGTTTTAAGTGGTTAGATTTTTTCTGCCTAGCAACAAAAAACAAAGATGAGAAACCCTCTAGTAAGAACAGACACTTGGACCACTCCAACTACTCTGTTAATCACATCTTGACTATCGTACATAGAATTTAGGATATAAGGTGCCACCATTGTATGAGTTGTTTGTATACTTGACATAAATAAGTAAATGTTTTGTTTTGTGTTTTTGTGTATTTAAGGTGAACCAGAATGGAAACTGCTCAGGAGCGAAAACCAAAGAGGCCGCACTACATTCCTCGGCCTCCAGGAAAGCCATTCAAATACCAATGTTTCCAATGTCCTTTCACCTGCAATGAGAAGTCCCATCTATTCAACCACATGAAATATAACCTTTGCAAAAACTCCATCTCCCTAGTATCGCAGAAGAATGGGACAGTGTCAAGACAGATCAAAACTACAGTCAAAGCAGTTGGGGCCAAAACTAAGGACAGTCCTAGCCCCTCCCCTGCACTCCAAAATGTTGATAAAAATATTAATGGGGAGAACAAAGCAGAAGAGGAGAAGAGCAAGGATGACACAGAGGAGGTAGACGTGGTGTGTGACAGTCCCAAGAATAAGGAGTGCGATAGTTTGACCAGTCCAGTTGTTGATTCAGACAACACAGAAAATAATGAGCTGATGCCTCTGCCACGCCCGTCCGCCTTCTCCCCCGTCACACCAGCAGGAGCTGAGAAACCTTCATTAGTGCAGCCAGAAGATCCAAAAACAAGCACTTTACACCAGACTGGCTTTCCATGGGGTACTATGACTACATCACCCGTTCCTTTAAAACCGTACCCCCCTCCACTGGTGCCTGAATACCCCCCGTATCTTCTAACAGACCAGGGACTCTATCCATCATACTACCTCACTGCAAACCACCACAGAAGTGACCAAAACTCTAACTCATTCAGGCCTGAGTTTCTGGATCCCCAAAGGCCACTTGTACCCCAACCTGTTACCCCATCTTACCCTCCCCTCTTCCCCCCATTTCCCTATCGATACTGCTCCTCTCTCCACCCCACTCCTCCTCTTCACTACAATCTATATGGACCACATGAGATTGCCATGCCAATAACAGGAACAAGATATCTTTCTCTTGACATGTATAGTCCAAACCTCGGACCAAAAGACTATGACTTTTACTTACAAGGCCGAGCCAGTCATGGGACAGGCCCGTTAGAGGAGAACAACCAAGGGAAAAACAATGATAAAGCAACTAGACTGAGTCCTAAAGAGGGTTGTTCTGCCTCGGGGTCCCCTGATAGACCATGCAATTCAAATAATGTCCAAACTGATTCAGAGGGACCACACATCACCCCTCCTCTCTCACAACCCAGCCGCCCTGACTCAAGACAAGAAAGCTCCGCTGAGATTTTAATGCAACTCAGAAGGCAGCATATGGACACAGGGTAAGCTAAACTATCGATACTTACTGTTTTTTTTATGTTGAGAGTGATTCTAACTAGCCTTCTAAACATTTTCAGATCAGCTGATAAACAGTATTCAGCGGTTACTGACAACAGAGACGAGGTAGCACCACTGAACCTCTCAACAAGAAGCCATGACAGGGAAGATGGTTCTCCACTCAGACATGCCGTTGACAATTTAGGCAGAGAAGAATTGCCTCTCAACCTGAGTATCCGACCATCTCATGTTAGTCCCTCAGTTTGGGGCACTTCCAAAACCCCCCAGAGGGAGCTAGATGTGGAGATGGATGAAGAGGAAGTTTGCGACCAAAGGCAGACTGCGGCTCTAGCACTTTGTCAGCTGGCCAGTGCTAGCTCTGCAACCTCTTATGAGATCAATAGAGGTGTCACAGAACTGGAAGAATCCTCAAATAAAACACTTCAGGAAAGAACAAAAAGTACAACAGAGACTGAAACAAAGACAGTGAAACGGAAAAACAAAGACACAAATGAAAATAACCACAAGCCAACAAAGAGGGCAAAGACCACAGGACGGGCTCTGAGAAGGAGGCCTCGCTGCTGCTAACAGATCAACTAGTGTAGAAATATCGGACTGATGCCAAAGGACAAAAATGTCTTACCCTGAACACTACAAGTCTCCACATGAAAATGTTATTTGACAATGTCAACGTTAAAGGACTGAAATTAAATTATTCAAAGAGGAGCAGGTGTAACACGTTTATTGCCACAAGGACAGTAATAAAGAAACATTTTATCAGAAGAATTATATCTATAGATTAATTGTTTATGGGGGTTGAAATTAACATTTTGTGATACACATTGTTGGTAAACAATGCAAATGTATTTAGACAGTGAACAAATAAAATATGTTTGAATATCAGTCATCCGTCTTATGTTAACACCTACCATCTTTCAGTCTAGAAGGGAGCAGAAGCCCTCTCCTGCCCAGTTCTGCCAGGGCTAAACAGCCTCCATGCCACGCATTATCAGTTTCCTGAAAGCTTAAGTAAGACATACAGTCAAATGAACAACATGAATACAAGCAATCTGGTGAAGTCTACATACTAAACACAGTATAACAAAGAGAAGATGTATAAGATTTGACATAAGAGAGAAATGAGATATTACCTGAAGCAGTCCAACACTGATCCAACCACCTCATCTGCCAGCTCTCTGGGAAGCCTTCCAGTCACACGCCCAATACTGAAACCCAAAACAAGAGATTTTTAAAAATGCCTTAATTTACATAGAATGAAACTATCTTTTATTGTAAATAAGGCTAAGGCTAAAAACCACATGTAAAAGATGCATAGCTACCCCTTAGCAGTAGACCAGCGCACAATAGTTTCCTTATCTTTCAATCCTACAAGAAGATGCTCTGAAAATGCAAAACATATTTATACATGATTTTCTTCAATAACATTTTTTTTTTTTATGTAAAAATCAGACCAACCAATCACAGTTTCCACTTCCTCTGGAATATCATAGTCCTCATCCTGTTCTTGTGGCTCTAAATTAGGACTAACAGGGACTGTATTGGATTCGGACATGGATAAGTTAGCAGCAAGTGAACGATTTCCTCTCTGATATCTGAAAAGGTTTGGCATGTCACTGCTTCAAATCATTGCTTTTGGATACAAACAATACAGCAGATCAGTCTTACCTCCAAGAAGCCAAACGTGGCTTGAGAAAAGTGAGGCCAAGCCTCTGGGTTAGTTTTACTCCTAGTTTCCGCAGCATGGCTTGGTTGCTGTCGGACAGATGCTTCTGCTCAAGACACTGAAGTACTGTAGGAGCTTAGGACAAAATCAACAAAAACTTGAACACACAAAGCAACATTAAATAAAAAGACAATTTGCAGAAAGTATTGTTATTAAATATAAATGTGGGACTTACCATATTGAAGGAGATCATCTCTTTTTCCATGCTTAAAGAGTTTGGCCTAAAACGATAAATTAAAAGTTTTCATTTTAAAACATCAAAAAGAGTCTGACACAGGTGCAAAAATATTAAAATCACTACAAAAATGTATGTAATGCAACACTTCTTCTAGCCTTTTTTAACTAAAATTGTTCTGCCTGAACATAAACAAAAACAAGTTTGAGGTTCTTTAGGCTTGCCAAGAGATTTTTCAGAACCAGAGTGCCTCGAGCGACATTTAGAAAGAAGTAATACACAAACAGCGGATTGGCCAATAATACCACTGCTTCAGGGCTGAATTACTTACTTTTAGTTTGGATTTCAAGACTCTTGTGGTGATTATAAAGGAAATCTATGCATGTCTAAAAGGCATCAATATCATAATTCAACAGTAGTGTATTTTTATTTAGTAACCGTTTAGCTTTGAGCACACACACAGCAGCAGGTGTATTCTACACCTGTTAACACCGCATCAGGTGAAACATACTAGTCATGTCTGCTCTTGCAAATTGCTTCCAGGACTTAATAACGCATTGCCAAATAACTACACTGGACTCAAACCAACTCAGCTACTGATAATGCAGTATTCAGGGACATGATTTTTACGCATTACCAAAGACTGCAGAATTCCATCCAGAACCATTATATCAGTTATAGATTGATCATTGGTCTGAGAAAGAGTTGTAAGACTCCAGTCTAAGAAGTCTCCTAGGCGTTTTTGCTTCACATCTGGGCGTGTCATGAACCTGCAGAATCATGTTCAAGACAAGCATTAAAGATTGTAGACAAACATACAAGTGAAGAAATGCAAAGGATTACACTGCCCTCTTGTGATCAACTACGTTATAGTTAGAATATGACTGAAAAATAATATTTAAAAAATGACTTGATTGTGTTCACCAAAGGTTTACATTTTATGTATGACAATCATCAATACCTTTAATACTTACTTTGATACTAGTACTGATGCAGCATCCCTTGGAGTATCACTTACAATGAGATAAGACTACAAAAAAAGCAGTATTGGTTTAGTACAAAGCATTATTTTAGTCAATCATTAAAAAATACTACATTGAAACTTACTTTTGCAATAGCTAAAATACGATCCATAGTTGACTCTCTGGCATGTGCAACATCATGCTCTAAATGTCCATCCAGTCGTGAGAGATCAAAGGGTATTAGGCAGGTCATTGACAGCCACAACAAAAGCATGTAGCGGGTTTCCCAGGTCTAAAAATTGCAAAAGTAATAAATACTATAATATCATACTATCATAAAGGGATGTTAATCTTATGTTCTTAGTTTTACACTTTACTTTATTATCTTTGGGATCTTGTCTTAATAGCAAGTCCAGAACAGGTTGAACATCAGCAACCTCATGAGGAAACAGCTGCATGAAGACTTTATAGCCACGCACCTGGTAAATGGTGCACATCTCACAGTATTAGTTATAAGTTCAAAATATTCAATAACTTCCACAAAATGTTTTGTTGTCATGTTTAATGCATGCAATGCACTACATGAACAACTCACAAACCTTGCAGATTGTGTACAGACATTTGAAGCTTAGATGGACTAATGATGGTGGGGATGTTTCACTTCTTATCAACTCCAGCAACATATTCACCATCCAATCTATTAGATGCAAAAAAAAACATTAGACATACTACGAGAAAAATATCAGAAATAGGAAATGATATGATACCAAGATGAGGGTCAAGCAGGTGTGGTTGCTCTTGATATCTGTTCATTATTACTGAAAAAGATAACAATGCAATCAATAGCGATAAGACACCCCCATAATATTAATAATAATGGCTTAGTAGTAATAAGCATCTCACCCAACATCTTTTGCATGGTAACTTCAGTAGCTACCGTATCTCCGTGGACTTCTGGTAGGCCGGAGATTATTGTTTTGGTCTCATCGCTGTCACTAAAGCCTCCCAGTAGACAGGTTGCAGTCATAATATCTGATTCTCCCTCTTCACCCCCCGTCACATCACTGTCGTTCTCAGGTAAAGCCATTTTTATCAACCCGTCTGTTATAGATGTATTATATACTTAGCTAGTTTCAATTAGCATGTAGGTTCAATTACGCCAAACGACAATCTGTGTTACACGTGGAATAACATATTAATTCGCTTATTTAGCTATAAAGTAAAATATATTTTAGGTCTACTTAAAGGCAGTTTTAGCATAAAGACGAACAATTCCTCCTACAGTGTGCGGTTGTTTGTGTTGATGCCCATCCCTGGTATGGAAGCCGACTAGGAACAGACAATCACGTGACGTGAAGGCAAAACTGTCACACAAAATGAAAACGAAAAAACAGAAAGAAAGAAAGAAAGAAAGAACAGAAAGAAAGAAAGAAAAAAAGAAAGAAAGGGTGAAAAAAATACCAAACGCTTGTTTCGCTATAGTTTGTTTTATTATTATTATTTCTTGTTACAATAAAAATGTCTTCTATGTACTTTTTGTTTTTAAATAACTAAACAAATTGATTTTATACATTACCTGCTACATGTAATAGTTTGTTGGAACAATACATCTTATTCCTGTTCATGTTAATTGCCTTTTCCTATTACAGGGATGAGTACATTTCATGTAGTGGGGTATCCATAGTATTATACAAAGGAATGTCTTGTGACAGTTGTGTATGGTCATACTTTTTCAAGCCTATTTTAACAGATTTTTCATTATTTTTATTGAGGAGCCTCTATAACTACCCCCAAAGTGGTTCCAGTGATTCAGATAGTGGAAGAGTTGGTAAAGTTGGTGTCTTTGTACAAAGCCTGGGGCTTGGGGTATTTTTTCATGGTACGTAGTATAAAAGGATTTACCAAATCCACCAAACATCCCTGCAATACCCAATTCATATTCAGAATGACCATAAAAAGAAGCAGGGTCAAAGATGACAGGACCCTCTGCGCATTCTGCAACATTGCCGCTCCACAGGTCACCATGAACCAAAGCAGGGATGATTTCCACATCTTTGAAAAACTGTGGAATCTGAAGCTGAAAAAAATATACATATACGTGTATATATAGTACATGTGTGTGTGTGTGTGTGTGCGCGTGTGATATATATATATATATACACACACACACACACAGATAAAATTACTCACCTGCAACTTTGCCCATAGTTCTCTAGATTCTCTGTCTCCATAGGACTTCTCAATTAAATTAAGCTGATACTCAAGTCGCTGTCTGGTGAAAAATGTCACCCAGTCATCCTGCCAGTCATTAACCTGAGGGAGAGAAATGCATAAATTAAGTAAAGTTGCTGTAAAAATGTATGTGTGTGTGTGTGTGTGTGTGTGTGTGTATATATGTGTGTGTGTGTGTGTGTATATATATGTATATATATATATATATATATATATATATATATATATATGTGTATATATATATATATATATATATATATATGTCTTATATTATATATATATATATATATATATATATAGATATATAGATATAGAGAGAGAGAGAGAGAGAGAGAGAGAGAGAGAGAGAGAGAGAGAGAGAGAGAGAGAGAGAGAGAGAGAGAGTACTTACTTGTGGCAGGTACCCACAGCATGTAGGAACATCAAATCCAAATTTTACCACTGCATTTGAATCCGCCAGTTCTGCTCCTTTCCCTGAAATATGGATGTAATACTACATTCAGTTTTAAATCTCACACTATGTCTCTAAATATGTACATTACCAATTGTCTGTTGATCTTGGTTTAGTTTTTCCAACTGCCTCTTGTTATAAAGATGCATGTCTGCTAGTTCGTCTCCAAGGTGCTGTGAGTGCCTGCATAATGTTAAGCCGTTATGGGACTTACATAGTGCTGTTAACTGCGGTGTTGAGATGTAAGGGTATCTTACTTGCTGAGACATTTCATGTCCAGATGTTCCATTACAAGTACACATCCCATGTCAAGCTCGACCACTTTCACTGGCTTCGGAACCTTAATTGTTGCAGTCTTTAAGATGGCTTCAAGGCTGGCCATTTCACCATCAAACATCAATTTGGCCTAGCATATATTTATGTTAGAGGATTACCGTTGGCTACAATATTGTGTTTCTAAGTTTGTGAAGACAACAAACATTTATAAACAAATTATTACCTCACTTTTATGGTTTATCTTTACAAAAATCCTTCCGCTGTCAGTATCATAACTTTGACCCTCGCTGATACAGCCACCTCCTGAATGACCAGTCGACTTGAGCATTGAAGTACCCAACTCTTGCTTTAATTTAGCTTCCATTGCAATTATGTGGATTTATAGATAAGTAAATACTGAGTAATTACAGCCTACACTAAATAAAAATCCAGTAACTGAGCCGTGCGTGCAGATTGTTGTGTTTCCTGTTCCATAACCAATCAGAGAAGAGACACAACTTCCTTTTTGCTGTTGTCCAATCAGTATAAGCCTCTGAGATCACGTGGATATCACCATGGTGCAGGACGAGGCTTTCTGGCTGTGCCATGCTAGGCTCGTAGGCTATGCTCGCTAATTGTTGTCGTTGGATTAAAAAGCCGCTATGTCCTTGCGGACATACAGACATGATCAGAATTGACACCTGTCTGCTACTTGGTGCGACGGGTGTCGGAAAAACCCTGCTGTTAAAGCGTTTGCAAAATATCCTTTGGATCTAGCAGAGTGGCTACTGAGCTAAGCTAATGGTCACACCACAAGACTTAATACCATTTTGTCAATCTTCTTGTTCTTTACCGTAGGTGTTGATGTTGCCATTTTCTTAACATATTTCATGGTTTAGTAGGCATGGCTTTGACGAGCTGGAGGCACTCCCTTCTACTTTGCCAACGGTAAACCATGATTTGTTTTATGGTGCTTTAGTACGAAGTGTTCTTCTAAATTATTCCTATTCACAGGTTGGAACCAACTTAATAGACATCAGTTTGAAGAGGAGAAAGAAGGTGACATTGAGAGAGCTTGGGGGCTGCATGAGCTCAATATGGCCAAGTTATTACAGTGATGCCTCATCAGTTATAGTAGGTTCATTAATATAAGGAAGTTCACTTGACATCAGTGTTGGGTGTAACGGAGTCACAAATAATTTGTTACTGTAATTGGATTACAATTTTAAGTAACTTAGCAGTGTTTTACTGTGAATACCTGTAATTAAATTACAGTTACTCACAAAATACTTAGTTACCCATAGGCATGACTTGCTGTCAGATAACGACCACAAAGGCAGAAAGACGCTAACTGTAGCAGCCTGTAGAGATGTTACTCATTTGTAATTATTGGTGTGATGTCATTTGAGAGTTTAAACAACATATTTCTTGTTTACCTCCATTTAAATGTTTTTCTTTAATAAAACATAAAATCACACATTTGATTCATTTATACAAAACTGATACAAAACTTACTTTATAGAGGCAGTAACGAAGTGTAATTTATTACATTTTTTAAAAGGAAGTAGTGATGGGTAATGTTTGATAGTAATGCTTCTTTGATGACATTTACAGTTCATGGTGGACGCATCCAACACTTCTCAGGTATCTTCATCCTGCATCCAGCTCCTGTCAGTTCTGGCTGCTGAGCCTCTTCAAGATGTTTCTGTGCTACTAATTTTTAACAAAAGGTATGTTGAAACATGCAAAGGGAATATTTTAAAAGTCTTATTTTATTACTTTTTTAAAAATTGTTATTTTTCTATTTGTGTTTTAGGGACATCCCTTGCTTAATGAGTCTTATTGAAATAAAGTCGCTCTTCCGATTAGAAGATATTATTACATCTGCCACTCAATCAATCACAACAATGGAACTAAGTGCCTCTTCTGGACAAGGTCTTCAGGAGGTGCTTACCTGGTTGGAGACTGTCACTGTCAAGTGAGCCTTTATACATCCACAGTGTACATTTGGCCACTGGTACCCCAGAAATATGAATACAGTATAACCAGCAACTATTGTAAAAAAATGTTATATATTTTTTGTTGTTCATTAGATAATTATATATTGATGAATTGCTGGGTGGATTGTTTTAGCTAATCAAACTAACTGGAAGATTTAACATGTAAACCAAAAAAAAAATACACTCTTCCACAAGAGGCCAAGATATTCTTTTCTTATTTAAACCTAATGGACATTATTTGCAGAGACTTGATACTATGGTAACTTGTATTTGGGTAGTGGTCATGTATGGCCAAAATAACAAACTTTTTAAAATATTTAGCATTCAGCATGTTGAAACATTCAGAGGCTACATCATTTATTCCAGGCACCTTAAGATGTTACATGTGCAAGATTTGTATTTTCCATTTAGCTCCATATGCACAGTGTGGAAACAGGAAAAGGACCTTACACAGAAATCAAAGAGGTTTATAAAACATATGCTGCAATTCAGGAAGACATTTGGACAAATGAAAAGTCCTCATCAAACTAGTCAATGACATATCATAAACTGTGCTTTTAAGTATTTTAGCATCTGCTCAACTTCGCAGAAAAGTCCAAGAAGCCAATTTGCTGGACTCAAAGCTGGCACAAATTTTAAAACTTTTCCAGTTAACATGAGGACATCAACAGTCCTGTCCCAAATTTGTATCAATCTAGGGTTACATTATCATATGGTATTATATAACGACTAAGAATAGTACAAGATGCATCAGATTTATTTGTGCCATAGTCATGGGAAAATCATTGCCTACTGAAACTCTTAAGTTTTCTTTTTTTAGTTGTTCCTTATAAGAAAGGGTTTTGATTGGCTTGTGAGGCTTGTGATGCCTGTATGCTGCCTGACAGGGGCAGCAGTGGCTCAGGCATGGTTCCAAGCAGGTCCAGGCCGGGTTGGGTGGGATGAGTAAAAGAGGAGGGGAGGCTGGCAGGCTGATGGTTCAAAGGCAAGGGCAACGAGGCACTATACGGAAGAGAGGCATTATTGGGAGCAGCAGAGATCAAGCCAGAGCCCATTTGATTCAGTGTTAGTTTAGGCTGCTCAGCTTGGAATGGATTATTGGCAGAAGGCGCACTCAGACCTTAGGAGAAATAAAAACAAAAAAAAACCATCAATGCCATTTTTAAGTTGATAGCTTCTTTGGGAATTTCTGAGATCATTTACCTGACAAAAACGGGTTTTTATTCTTAGGCTCATTTACTGGGATTAAAGTGTCCAAATTTACAAGTGAAGCTGCAGCTGGATCGAGGAATGACTCAGGTGTCCGACATGTGCGAGAGTTGGAAGCAAGTGGCAAGTTTTCCCTTAGATTCGTCAGGTCAAAAAGCTCCGGACTAGCCGCATCACCTCGGCCGTTAATGCTTACTTTGCCACCATCCATAGCTTCATCAAATAAATCACCATCTAGCAAAGTCAAAATTATGTTAATTTCAGATAATAAGAGCAAGTTGTGACTTAGCTGTTCAAGGGTCTTCTGCTTGCTAGTTTCTATGGAAATTTAATTTCTTTGTTCACTGTTCCCCAGAATAGCATTACTTTAATATATGTACATGACGCTAACTGTCAGATCTTTGGGTCTCCATCTTTGAGGAGGCAAGCCCACTCACAATAAAACAGGTTCTTCAAGACAACAACAACATCAATGAATAAATCCAAAAAGATACGTTTCACGCTATACAGTGGAACATTCCTGGCAAAGCGATCACATCTCAATCGGGACAAGCAGGACCTCAAGCAAAAAAGTTGCAAGTGTATCTTCAAATGTATAAATAAAACAAACCTGATGGGCTACCAGTACGAGGAGAGGGTCCCCTTCCAGCTCCTTGAATCTGATCTGATGGTGCAGCAAAAGGATCTACTCCTGAAATGTAAAAAGAAAAAAAAAAGAAAAAAAAAAAGACTGCTTTTCATATTCACTTTTTTATAACTGTAAATTTTAACATATTGGACTCATATACATACCTGCACTGCCAGAAGAGGCCCACGTTCTGCTGTTGGAGGCAGGGACATTGTTCAGTGGGGTGTCCCATGGATCAACAGACGCCTGGTATGGCTCCCAGGGCGGAGGGGGACTGCTTGGAGGTGCCATCCATGGAGAGTCAGGTCTGGACAGGTTGGTTCCTTCATCTTGGGGAAAAAAAAAAAAAAAACAAGTGTGTATATATGTATATATATGTATATATATGTATATGTGTGTGTGTGTGTATATATATATATATATATATATATAAAAATATAATATATAAATTTTTATTTTTTTTTTTAAAAGAGTAAAAATGGGCAATATTTTTGGTGCTAGTTCCCAGACATTTGAGTGACAGCTTTTAAAATAACTGTTGTAATACTTACATATTGAGAGTAATCTGGTAAAACAGTGAAAGGAAGGGGTGGGTGTTATAGATTTTTTTTTAATTATATTTATTATTTTATATATTAAAAAGTAACCAAGATGGGATAGGAAAAAATAACAGACGGAAGATCACATGTCTAACGGACATGGCAATTAAACAAAAACATATTTAAACATCTGATATATTTGAGACTTGAGACTGACCCAGCGAGTCCCATGGGTCCCTTCCTCCACCTCGAGCAGCCGCCTGGTGTAGGCTGCTGTGAGGGTCCCGTGAAGGCGCATCCGTGGGCACTGCAAAAATATCTACCAAGTCCATAAAAGCTGTCTGATCAGGACACACAAAGAAAAGTACAAAGTGTTATAGTGTTATATATGCTAGTTAATATATAAAAGTCAGTCAAAATCATTTCCACTGTGATGTGTACTACTAGCTCTTAAAAACCCCATTTAAGATATTTCATACCCCAGTAATTCATACCCCGCCTTTAGCCTCCATCTCACGTTTGCTTTCTTCAAGAGCCCTAATCAGCATTGACTCATCTCCTTGACGAGTGAGTTGCTCCTGTCAATTAGCACATATAGAAAAAAAGATCTTCAATAATAATAATAATAATAATAATAATAATAATAATAACAATCAAAACCATTTGTAATTCACTATTCAATTATACAGAAACAAAAAACAAAACGATTTATATACAATACCTGTTGGTGCTCCTCTTTGCTCAAATTCAAGGCTAACTGAAGCTGGGCATCTTCATCCAAGTCCACATTCTTGGTTGGTGCACGAGGGGCTGGCTAAAAGGAAAATACACCATAAACAAATGAGAGTTTGAATGTAATGAAGAAGAACATGTTTATGGTCTCCAACAACAATCCAGTACCTGAGATGCAGTTTTAAAACTCATAGTACTGATTTTGGAGCAGGAGAGTTGGGTTGGGTTAGTGGATATGGAAAGTTGCAGGCTCATTGGATTAGTCTCAACCCTCTGGTACAATTAGAATGCTTTTTAAGGCGATGAAGTCCACAGATAAAATCCAGGCAGAGTTAAGTAGTACATGCACTTATTCTTAAGGGATAGGTACCCACTAAGAACGTAACTACCTTCTTTGAATCCTCCTTGCTGAGACTCATTGCGATTTGTAGTTGGGTCTGTTCATCAATATCCACAGTTGGAGGAGGTGGCTAGGGTCAAGTAGGAATGATTAAGCGGAAGTCTAATCAAAGATGACAGTACACTTCACTGATCAAAAAAAAAAAAAAAAAGATATTATGGAGGTGGAATGGGGGTGAATGATCAAATATAAGTGATTCTCCGTTTGATCATTGGAATCATGGTGGCACACATGATCCGGGCAGTTATGCAGCACACTCCCCCATGCGAGAGACACAGGACTACCGTCTTTCCTATAAAGATGAGAAGCTGGAGCTCAGCACTGGATCAATGCATGCATCCTGTCTGCCTTCTCACTCTTCCAGCAGCTTCTGCACTACTCTGGATCACTCACGGTGATTCGTCAAATTACCATTATTGGCTACATCAGAGACAGTCAATGATATCACTTTCTAAAGCCTTCTGGTAAATGGTAGCTTACAGCTCATAGTGGTGTTTAATGGCCTGAACAGATGGTCTGGAAGCATGGGAGCCATTTTATGTTTTACTACAGCATTACTGAATGAAATGTGTACTGTGGGATGGACAGGGTCTCACAGAGAGTGCATGAGATACCTTTTCACTCTCCTCTCGGCTCATGGCCAGGGCCAGCTGCAGCTGCAGCTCCTCTTCTCCACTGGTCTGCGGTCGAGCCTGCTCGATGTCTGGGGCGAGGCGAGAGGAGGAAGAGGAGGCTAAACAGAGGAAGAAAAGGATTTGAGTGTTATGGAGGATGACACAGCATGATGGCACAGGGGAAAAAATGGGATGCCAGTTTTTCAGTGGCAGAAGAGACAGGCAAATAAAAATAAACATTGGGGAGATTTTAGCATCAGTGCAGAGGCTTTACTGCCCGTGCATGCTAATTCTATTCCACAGCCTGTTGTTTGGGACATTTGCTGGCATTGAGAACCATCATCTGCCTAACTCAGCCTGCCCCGAGAACAATGGCCTGCCTGTGTGTGAGTCAGGCCAGTGGAGGGGAGGAATGGATGGGGCCTACCTTATTACCCCGAAACTGGGTGGGTTCCAGGATGCAGACTTGGGCAGTAAGAGGGTCCCAGTGAACCAGCAGGGGCCAGGCAATGGGTCATAGGCCTAAAAGAGGGCAGCGGGGTGCATGCTGGCAAATCTTGCTTTAGGAAATCAATCACTTCCACTGTGCTGCCTCTAAATATGGCATTTATGCTAAAATGCATGTTGGCAATTAGCTGGTGCCAGCCGACTGACCCCCACCCACAACATCCATCAGCAGTTTATTTATCCACTAATCTATTCCAAAAATGCAACACCTGTTATCTTTTATTTTTATCCAAAGAGATGTAATAATAGGTCAAAACACAAAATACACATCAAATAGTCATCATTGCAGCATGGAAAATGCTGTCTTTTCTTTGCGAGCACAGTTCAAGATGAAGTCTAATTATTGTAGCAATTTAACAGATATTTAGAAATAGGATCGCCATCAGCCTTAAATGTGTCCAGAGAGTCTTATTTTTTTTTTGCTTTAATAAATGTCTCTGAAAAAACACAGAACATGTTTTTGCTGGAACTGATCTAGAAAATTATGAAAGTAAGTTCTATCCTGTAAATGTATGGGATAAAAAGAAGCGTCTGAGATGAAAAGAGATGATAAAAAAGGCCAGATAACATCTGTGGGGAACATTATGCGGACTGTGAAATTGGTCCCTATGATCAAATGGTAGTTATAGATGTGGTATTTTAATAAATCCACAACTGTGTTTTTGACTAGTGCCCTTGAATAAACACTGCGGGTCACAGTAACCACACATCTGTTAAACACCTTCACACACACACACAAACTTTGTAAAAGAGGAAACGATGCACGCTGTTGAGTTTAAATAAGTTCTCTATTGTCTGGAATGAAAACTATGACCAGATCGTTTGTTGCATATACTTTCACATTTGTTTGAGAAAACACAAACAGGCCTCAAACTGCTCTTTTGTAAAATGCATGAGAATGAAAGGAATGTTCAAACAATCCATTCTGAAAAAAAATCAAATAAAATCTACAGAATAACAGAAAAAACAAATAAACAGCAAAACATCATTAAGGGAGACTGGGAAAAAAAGTATTTAAATGTATTTTTACGTGTTACAGCAATTTATCTGCCATTTATCAATTCATCCAGTGAACATATGACTTGTGCATTCCAGATGGATGACACATCAGAAGACTATTTTAACAGTAGATAGCAGGAGCCATTCATTCATCAAAGGTGACACTCAAATAGGTCTGTGCAATTAATCGAATTTTAATCAAGATTGAAGTTCTGCCATTTCTAATTGTCAGTGATATGCTTGGGTCATTTTGATGGAGAGGAGTTCAGAATTTGAAGGAAGAAATATTAAATGAAATTAATATTAAAAACAAATAACTGTTTTTCCACACCAGATAATAAAAGCGAATACAAAATCCTGATCAATTCATTTGAGAAGAAAACGGTGAGTCATTCTTTTGTCATATCACCGGGCCCTACACTTAAAGTACTTACACTGAAGAGGGGATGATGTTCTCCTGCACCTGCCCGGTTCATCTCCGTAGGCTCCGGCTGGGTGACTGGTGCGCCGGCCTGGGTAGGGAGGGGGCATGGACCCCAGCCCGCTGCTCACTCCGGCCATGCGCGTCTTGGTTTTCAGCGCCTGACTCCTCTCCTTCTTCAGCTTCTCCTCGTCTTTCAGCAGAGCCACAAGTTGCTTGGCCTTCTCCCTCACATTGATGCCCTGGTCACGTCCGTCTCTGTCTAAATACTGGAAGTCCCTCAGAGTCTGAATGGAGTAGATTTTCTCTCTACACTCCTTCGCCACTTGCTCCGAGCCAGTCTTCACAAGATAGTCCATCAGAGTTAGTGCTTTATAAACATGACGCCAGTTCTTACCATGGTCATTGAGCCTTTTCCATAGCATACCCATAACTTCAGCAATAGCCACTACATTGAAAGTCAAATCTGCTATTTCTGCCATAAGAGAGGTCGGAGGTCCCCAGGGGTCATTGGAGGTGGCTTCCCTGACCTTGATCTCGGCCTCGGTGTAGTTGTTGACCACATTTTTCATCTGCCGGCGAAGTGATGAGGTCTGCATGATGCCGCCGTTTCTGTTAACTAAATTTTGCAGAATCACAATCCACACTCCAGATGTGAATCCTCTGTTCAGAGTGGACTTCTGTGGAAAAATAAGGCACAAGTTATAGTCACATTCACTATTGAAATAACCACAAATATTGTTTCTTAATTGTTACCAATGGAATAAATGAATTATGACTGGTAAATAGCCTGTCTATAAGCAATCAATTTGGACTAATCATTTCATTTGACTAGAGCAATATAGTATATGGAAGCAAAGGTACTCCACATCAAAACCATTCACCATGTTTATTCCTTTCTTTTTTTCAGAGGATTGAATCAACCATGATAAGTAAAAACCAAAGCCAAAAGATGTTACATGAGCTATAAAAAGGCACAAATAAAAACAACTCAGAAATGGGAGAGGCCTTGATTTCACTGTCCTGATTGAAAGTGTAAATTATGTTTGCAGATATTATCAACTCAATTGATCAACACAAATTGTTTGTTTCACCATTTATCTTCTGCAAGGCATTAGAGGCATTTGAACTGTTACATAACTGATTTAAGAATGTATGTTAACACATATTCAATATGGTTTTGACATACATCTTATGCCTAACAAATGAGATGTTGGATTAGTAACTGGAAAAACAATTATTCAGTGTACTGTGTACTTAAATTGCTGCAACACCCAATAATTGTTGGAGGAGAGGCACACACACTTTACTGACAATTTGTAACCATGTTAGGATATTATTTGAGGTTGAAATAATATCATGTTGGTGTCAATAAACTTTGGTGATTTGGTCACATTTTAAACAATCCATTTCCAATAAACTAAGCAGACAATAAAGCATAATTGTACAGTATGTATAGGTTATGTAAAGCAATTAAGCAACACCCTCAGACTCTATTAGTACCAAATGTTCAGCCCATTATAAAAGAGAAAGTTGCAGTTAAACACCATGTTGCATGTTGAAAACCAGTTGCTACCTGATGTAACACTTGCTTTTGGATACTTTTGATTATGCTTAAATGCCATTTTAGAGTTGTTAGAAGTGCTCTGTCCTGCACAAATATGTCCTCCATATGGTGGTCACAGTTAGAACATGACAAATCCCACTATTGAATTGAAGTAAGATTTTCATTTTGCATAATGTGGGCTAGACAGAAAATGTTTTTGAAGAGTTTTCTGGGTGGGATTTGTGACTTTTGAACTTGGACTAACCCATTTAGCACATCCACAAACAATAATAAAAACACACCCCCATTCTATCTTATCATTTTCACTACACCTTCACTTTTGACCTTGCAACCTAATAGAAAAATGCTCTCCATAATCTAGAAATATGAGACGCACTAATTGTCTCTAATGTCAAGAGCAAATTGTGTTCTGTAGCCAGCTAGAGCCTATTCGTTGGTCCATAGCTGATAGGGACCGTGGAAAAATCCGAGTGAAACTCCCCCAAAGCCCCTGTCCCAAACTGGGACGAAGAGCGAACTCCATCAGGACGCACGGTGAGTCAAACGCGATAAGGTTTAGAGTAGCGTGACTCAGCGTACAGCCTCTAAAAGTTCAAATCTGATCAAGAAAATCTAGTCCAGTTTAGGTGGTTCACTTTCCCTCTTACCTTCAGGTCATAGCTGCTCAGAGGGGTCCCAACTTGGGGAGGATCTTGCTTAAAGGAGAAGAAAAAGATACGCCTTTCCCCGTCGACATGTCCCGGACCTTTCTCAATGCACGAACTACTGAAAGAAAACAAGAGAAAAACAGAGACGCGCGGGTAGAATCCACACAACTATCCAGCGGGTAACAAGGTGAATTTGTTTTAAAATGTAAGGAGAGAGTGGGGCTTTGCAGATGGCACGCTTAAACCCCCCACCTCTTTCTAAAAAACACAGTGAAAATGGATGGGACGGGACGAGGCGGGACAGAGGAGGGAGGAGGGGGAGGTGGAGGGGGGAGGAGGAGGGAGGACTGCTGGGTGCACGCAGAGTCAGACTTAACCCCTTCACTGCTGATGTGCTCCGAGCAGGTGAGGGGCTGGATCACAAATGTAAGCCAGCAAAACAGCATTTCTAAACCAATAGGCTTTTTGTAAGGTGAATCCTCTTCATTTGTTTTACTTGGAGCTCACATTAACTAAATTGCATGACGAAACAGATCAGGATAATAAACTAGTAGGCCTACAAAGAAAAGTCCACTGAAATACATCATCTTTAGTTTTAATACAGGCAAAAATGTCAGCTTTTTATACCAGAAAAGGTCACATATGGTTAGGTTTGGGTGTTACTAAACTAATGAAGGTGTAATAATGAATGTAATTATTAACAAAAATAGCCAATTGTATTTATGACCCACACTGTTACCCTTTGACTGCTATTTCACCACCAAAGAAAGAGGGTATCTGTATGTTGATCTAGGGCTACTTCCTTAGAAAAACTACAGAAATGCTTTATCTGACACCCACTTCTGTTCCGAATGATGTTTTACCACTGGGAATTCAAAGAAGTGCATTTCCTTTCTAGCTGCTTCATCATTCCACAACTGTTTATTTATTTATTAGCACTAATGGGAGGCACATCTTATACATTATACAATAACAGCTTGGTTTGGAGACTTTGTCTAATCTCCGACCTTACAGTATTGTTGCATGGTGTAGGTGGATTTTCTCAGAGGAATAATACTTTCTTGAGGTTGACGGAGCAGGATATACAGGAAATACCAGCTCCACCTTCAGCCAACAAAGACACGTCACATAGATATGACAATAGGACAAAGTGCAAAAAGTTTAGTCACCAAATGAAGAAGTGAATACAATGATATGAATTTTCTTGATAAAGCTGAAAAGATGGATATAGGCTATACTTGACTTCTTCATATTGTGCAAATACCTTACAAAATAGCATAACTGTCACTTAAAGGTGCATTATGTAACTTTTCTGATGGGAAGGGCCCATCACCTGCTTGTCTTCATGGAGATGTTATTTTGCCTGAAATGTTTTATTTTTTATTTTATTGCTCCACTTAAATGCTTGGTAAATACATGTTTTCATACTTTGAGCTGGATGGTCTGATGATTTCACCTGCTTGTGTCCATGGAGAGAAATTAAATTCCAATCTGCCAAAACAATAACATTTGAAGACAAGCAGAAAAGCTACATAGTGCACCTTTACAGCGCAATGTATGACATTATTATTTTCCCATTTCAATGTTTTGGAAGATTTTGTAACCAAAATATTTCAAAAAGGTAATCACCAACCTAGTAAAAGTAGTTTACTTTTCAGTTTCTACTTCTGAATAACCAGAGCCCTGTTGCATATGCCCATGATAGTCCAGCTCCTATCCTGTCCTCCCTTCTTGCATGTGTAGCTATTTCCCCTGCAAACAGCGGCAGGAGCATGCTTTGTCTACCAACAAAGACCTGATGAGGTCAGCACATCCATGGGGGCGGCACAGGTCTAGGGGACAGGGAGGAGAGGATGATAAATAAAACCGTCCTATAGTGGAGCCTGATGTCACAAGGACTGGAAACATGACTATGAGGGAGTGTGCATCAGACAGTGTATCCTTGTGGGAACTTGCACTGCTGCTTCTGTTAGGGGAAGATGCTGATGTTAATGGATGGAGTCAAATGGAAAGTAATCATAGCCTGAAAGGTGAAGCGGTGACTGAACAATGGGGTTTTCTTTCTGTACATATCTGATACAACTGTTCAAGTGTGTGAGTTTATTTAGTTAATGTTGTAGTGAAGAAACATGCCAAATCACTTGTTATTGTTTATTTGCCAGGCATAAGGCTACTATAGTCCATAACCCATGCCAAAACATGCACAAAACAACCGCATTCTCAATTCATCAGTCTCCTAGCTGATCAGTAATAGAACCTTCACATCAACTTGTTGGCATAGCAACCAAGTGTCACGTACAAAAGCAGTTACATTAACAGCAAAAGGTGTCGACCTTGAACTAAACACAAAATATCAGATCATTACAATATGTACCTCACTGCCTTTTGTTTATTATTACAATTATTTATAATAAATATTTATGTTTATGTAAAAAGCAATCTGGCCATAAAACAGAACAGCCTTCAGTTGATAAAGCATAGGTGTAAAATAAAAAAAAATGTAGACAAGTTTATGCATAAGATTGAGTTTTTCTCTCTCTTGTGAAATGTTCATGTGATATTAAAATGCTGCCCTCTGGTGGATATGTTTGTGTATCACTATCATTTATTGGCAGAGTATTATACATTGCATTTGCTTTATTTGTTGCATAAAAAAGAATGAATACATCCTATGACAAATAAGATATGATGAGATACCAAATTTGATCTTAATCAGCATTATTAATATTATTAATAGCACAAACATTCATATTTTATTTATAGCTATATTTTATTTTGGCTGGTTATTACAGACCAAAATCTGTAATACTTCATATCCTCATTCATGACAACAAATGTGTTCAATTGTAGTTCAGTTGTATCTTCACAATGACTTTAATTATAAAGCACAGAAATATACCTGCTCACATGACTAATATGTTAATGAGATGCTAATTGTTCAGATGTTGCTCAGTTGAGGCTCTACTCCAGTGGCTGAGGCTATTTCTGGGTAAGAGCCGGTGTGTCATGGTGACGTATGCTGTCACTGCTGGTCATGCACAGAAATGACAAATATTTTCAGTCCCTCTATGTGATAATAATCTCACATTTATTTGTCCTCGGTTTGGTAAGTGTTTGGTGAGTTGTCTATTACAAACACCACATCAAATTTGGGAATACAGTAAACTGGGACTACACGTAGACTTGAACAGGATCAAATCACCAAAGTCCACACCAAGAAGACTAAACTGAGCTCAAACAGGACTAAACACATGGCAAATATGAACTCAGCCTTAATGGTGCATTGCTTATCTGGAGGAGGATTTGCCACCTGCTTGTCTCCATGAAGGTGTTATTGCTTTGTCTGGAATATTCCCCAGTTTGGCATTAAATATCTATCACCTATTTTCATGGAAACGTCCCAAGGCCAAGTTACAGGTTAGATCTGAGGAAAGGCGACCCCCACTTACAATCAAAATGCATGTTTTGCAAGGTATATGGGCAATAAGTAAATGCCATAATGTGGAACATACTAGATAAAGCAAAAATGGAGGAAATCTACAGCGTGCACCTTTGAATACAGCACTGTTATATTTTACACATCTTCATATTTACATATTTTCACATTTTACAAACAATAGCTCAGCAATAAACAGGCCTATAGAAAAACAATCTCCTTGAATTTCCATCATAACAGCTCTGAAGCTGCACTTATTCAAATTGGCCATGACAAAACCAGTGTGTTGTGAGTACAGACAGCCCACGGCACTCTTCACGTCTCCCAGAGGAACATTTGAGAGCAGGCTTTTCACTCAGACAGTGTCCTTGCTTCAACAAAAGAATGATCTGAGATTTCTACAACAGCACTCAATCAATTCTAATCATTCTACCAGAACTTCGTGTCCTATATATCAATTTGTTCATTCCAGATTTATATATTATTCATATTATAAATACACACATAAGCTATTTGCTTAATGCTTTGCTTGTGACGACCAATGACAACAGACTGAATCATAGAGCATGAGCTGGAGCAGAAGGCAGATCGTGACTGTTGCCTATGCAGTGATGGGCCTATTTACTCATTTGGATTCATTTCACCGCCCATCTAACAGAGGGTAATAGGAAATGGTAGTAAATAAATAGTGAATGAATGATCAATAAAAGCATAAGGCATATAAGTATGTCTAAATAAAGCCAACAAAGTATGAGCGTAAGGGTAGGACTGTTACTGTCAGGCACAAATTGTGTGAATTTGCTAAATGACAGAGGATGCGGTGTCCTAGACTTCTCTAGTGCTAAATATTCTTAACAGAAAAATCGCACGTTAAACTGGGAGTATTGGTCGGGATAATAAGCTTCTATAAAAGGAATGAAAATGTTGATGACACTTGATGACGCAGAGCGCGCCCAGTGCGTGCCTATAAAAGTGGTGACTGATGCGGAGTCCAACTGAGAGACAACCGTCACAGCAAGGCTCTGAATATCAGGGCGTCCGCGCAAACAGAACACTGAGATGAACTCAACTGGGAAGGGCTACCTTCCATTTGATGGCATCCTCGACCTGTTCAGCCTCCTCGGACAAAATCCACCAGGCGTCTCAAACCTGTTGACGCACAGCGCCAAACCATCTCCATTCTCTCAGCATCCCACGTTCAGTCTGTGCAAGACGGGCATGAGCATCGTAAAAACAGTCCACGGCTGCCGGGGGGAACACGTGAAAATGACCAGATCAACCAGGTCAAGCTCTGGCCAGCGACAAGTATCCAGTGAAAAACTTGTGAAAAAGTCCGTGGACAACATGGATCTGGGGCGGATACAGCCGCAGAACTGCCAAAGGATAGTGGTGCTCGGTTCGCCAAAGGTGGGCAAAACCAACCTCCTGCTAAGGTTCTTGGGTAAAGAATTTAAAGAGCACTATGAACCAACCCGAGAGGACTTTCACAGAAAGCTCTTTCACATCGGAGGAGAGACATACCGAGTGGATCTGCTGGATGCGGCGTGCGAGAGAGACTTCCCCGCGAAGCGCAGACTGTCCATCCTCACAGGTGGGTCTCAGACTAATGAATACTCAAGAACAATGTTTGTTTTTTACAAGTATTAACATCACTGTGCTCTTCCAGGTGACATATTTATGCTCGTCTTCAGTTTGGACAACAGGGACTCTCTCCGAGAGGTGTGTGAGCTGCTCAATGAGATCAAATCTGCAAAGACAAAGTTTCTCAAAATGAAGACTCCGGCCAAGGTCCCTGTAGTGGTCTGCGGAAACAAGGCGGACCTGGGCGCACCGCAGAGGGTCCTGGGCCGCTCTGAAGTGCTTAAAACATTAGGTGAAGACGTTACGTACGTCGAAACCTCCGCCAAGAACAGTACAGGACTGGAAATCATGTTCGGTGCCCTGGCCCGTTTGGGCAGTTTACCTGATGAAACCAGCCCTTCGCGTCACGAGATCATCCCCATCCAGAGCTACCAGTCTCTGTGCGCTGGCCAAAGAGGCAGAAGCAGCAAGACGAGCAAGGCACGGGCGCCATGTGGAGCCGTGGATCCACTGGCGCGCAGACCCAGTTTCACCACGGATCTGAAACTAGTGCTTGGATCAAGCACAAAATCAACCAAACCCGAGAGGTGTCAGATTCAATGAATTTGAGCCTTCTTGGAAAACCAATTGTAGTAGTATGCTGCAATATCATATAATGTAAGGAGTTATACTCCTGTAGCATCTGGCTGGACCAATGCATTAGAACATTTTATACTTTTTGTATGTAAAAAAATATTCAATAAAAGCTGTTTATATGTCCCAAGACCTTTGTCATTTTCTGCACATTAATCATATATATATTACATCCAGGGGTTTCAAAACTATGAAGTGGTTCTCACGGATGACCATCAAAAATGAATGTATTTAAATAATATTTTAAAACAATATTTAGAGAAATTATAATTACAAAAAAAATAAAAAAAAATAAAGATGTATTCCCCTTTAAACCACTAGAATAACTTTGAATATGTTAGTGAAAACATAGAGCTGAGGCATTTCCACAGTGAAAAGTAGTGAGTGGGCAACAGGAAGAAAGTCAAATAGAGTGGATTCAGCACCATGGAGAGATCTCAAAAATCCTTATCGCCCAAGGTCTTTTTACACAACTGTTTTATTTTTAAAATCTATATGCACAGCAATGACAAAGCTTTTGTAATTGTGATGAATGCAATATAGCCTGAGTACATTTCCATTATTAGAAAAAAAAGATACATAAGAGGGTTTGTTGTCGACATATTAACAAAAGGACTAAATAGACCACTGAATCTCATTACACACGCCTACACATGACAAATTCACACACATTTCCACCAACTCAACAGCAATCTATTTCCTGTCCAATAATTAAAGTGCTTTGTGAAGGTGAGATTTTTTTTCTGTGTAGTCATCATAGCAAAACAAGGTTGGAAAACAGAAAATAAAGATGATCCCATTATGATGCAAATCCAACTGGCCCCGATTCAGCTTTTTAAAATTGTTTTTCATTATACTCAAATTGCTTGTTAAGATGCAATCAAGTCAAGCCCAACTGAGTAGCTCTGTATAACTCTGATGAATGCTATTCAATTTGATTCATTTTGTTAATTAAACAAAATCTCAGCCCAAAGTGATGAGTGGTTAAATTAGACTCAAGTTGAGGTTAAGAGCTTAATATTGGTATAAGTCAGATATTATATAAGGTATAAGGCATTAGTCAATCACCATGTGAAAATGTCCATGTTGTTGTCACCTCGCATTGTAAAAACTGTTACTGTCTTTTTGTTTTGGAGCGTAAATCCGTTCAATCTCCAAGAGCAGAGTTGGCAGTATGCTGTCCAGTAAGGCAAGACCTTCATATGAGCAGCGAAGGCCCCTAGATAACAAATGCATCATCAGCTATTCAATCTACCAGTCTAAAAATAATGACATTTAAGAATAATTACCTTTCATCAAGTATTAGTTTGCCACTTTGCTGTAAATCTTGAACATTGGGGGAAGAACCAAAAATATGGTGGAGATTCACGTGTGGGCTGAAACGCTGCCAGTGCTGAGAGACAGAAATAGCATTTTATCGAATGATGACATATATAATATGATTAAAATAACTTTAGTTTAATGATTCATATTGAAGTTACCTTGTGCGTTATGCCTTTGGTCATTCTCATTCCCATCACCAACACCTCCTCTATTCTGCAAACACATTGGTCTTGATAATGAAAGTGAGTCCACAGACAAGTCTATAGATAGGATTTCTCAAGTACAGTCTCAGTACATGAAGACACCAAGCCCTTCACATACTGGCTCGTATGTCATTGTCAGCAGTATCACTTACAGGAACATCTTGGTGACACAGTTCAATACTTACAGTTCATGTTGACAGAGCTGAATCCTCCTCCGGGTGCCATGTCCTATCTTCTGGACCTCACACATCCAAACTTCAGGCTCCAAAGTCTGTGTCCTGGCCTCTCGACAAACTCCCCCCTCTCCCAATGGGATGAATCTGCCATGTGCCCCTAAAAAGTAACTTTAGGCTTTAGTTCCACAAAGTTTCTGGAATATTCAGAAAAGAATGTGCCTCGGCGAGGGTCTGTCACCTGCTTGTCTCATGAATATGTTCATGATTTGCTTGAAATGTTTAACCATATGGTATGAATTTATCTATCTTGCATTTACCTAATTAGAAGCATTTTTATGGCAAAATAATTTCTTGGTTTGCTTGCCACCTACCTGTCTCCATAAGATATAAGAAGAATATGTAAGAAGGTTTAAGATGCACCTTTAAAGATACTTATGGTTCAAATTAAATCCCCATTCAACTATTATTTAAAGAAGCTATAACTGTTAATGTCTTTTGTTAATGTTTTAATTAATGGCTTAATTCACAAACAATTTGAAGGTTTCATTAAAGCTTACACAATCCAGAAATCGTATGTTGTAATCTAGGCTAGCCAGCAACGTGAATTCTCATGATTTTTGTGAGCTCACAAATTCTTGTGAATATGCCTTATTCACCTTCGGCCTAAGCATGGATTTAACCAAAGTTAGATTTCTGGGTTGTTCCTCTGTTGTGACCCTACAATCATCAAAAATTTGTTTGAACACTCAGCAAGAGCCATCCCAGATTGATAAGTAAAACTCTATTCAGAGGGCTACACATATCAGTCCGGTAAGAGTTATAGCAATCTCCTGGAAGACTGAAGGATTGCGCGGATTTTTTGAAAAGGTTACACAATTTACCTGGTCCAACGCCAATATACTGTCTCCCTTTCCAATAACTCAGATTGTGATGACTGACAGCATTCTACAAAAAAGCAAAATATCTGTAAAATGGAAATCACATTTTAAATAACACAATTGCTATTTCCACTAACTCACATGTCTTGCAAAGTTAGATACTTCATACTGCTGAAAGCTGTGCTGGTGGAGGACAGCCCTGGCTCTTTGGTACATCTCTGCAGTAACCTCCTCTCCAGGCAGAGTCACTTCTCCATGTTGCACCTGTTTAAAAAGCTGTGTGCCTCTTTCCACAGTGAGCTGGTATAGAGACAGGTGGTCATCACAAATCTGTAACACCTCCCTCAACTCAGTGTCCCAGGATCGGACAGTCTGCCCAGGACGCCCAAACATGAGATCAACAGAAACTCTGCCAGGGCATAGCCGTGATGCTTCCTCAATGGTGCGCAATGCATCATAGGAACTATGGTCTCTTTGCAGAACCACCAAGTCATCATCATTGAGAGTCTGCGAAGAACCAAAACTATGTTAAAATTGCAAACCATCATTTAAGCTGAACTCTATAAACAACACTATATACATTTTATATGATTGCACAGAAAAATCTATCCAGTCCCCATTAACTCACTGAAATCTTAGTTAGTTTTAGTAACAACCTAGTATTAGTTTGGAGCTTAACTGAGATCTGTTGAGCCTTCACAACTATTCCAAATTTCTTCCTCCTCCTCCTTTCTAGTTACAGGAAAAACCTAAAGCAGTTTCATACCTATACTTATGCCCTGCTGTATTTTGCGTTTGTAGTTAATATACTAATTACTTAACTCACCTGGACCCCAACTGAGAAACGGTTCACCCCAGCATGGTAAAAGTCCTCCAACTTTGACCTGCCAAGGGGTGTGGGATTGACCTCCAGAGTCACCTCAGCATTGTGTTGAATATGAGCATGCTGTGAAATGGATTCAAGCACTGCTGCAAATGTTGAAGGGTGGGCTAAGCTTGGTGTCCCTCCTCCGAAAAACACTGATGTGATGCTGCAAACACACAAGTTTTTGTTAACATAGTAAAGTGGCTACTCCATTTAAACCACATGATGAATAGACTCATCAGGATCAACATCAATAAAGCTTTTACTTTTTTAATCTCAAAAATCTTGTGTAAACAGCAATCAGAAGCTTGTCTTTTATCCACTTCTATTTCTTTGTAATACTAGTTATCTGGCGTGGCAAGTGTTTTTGAAGTGTTTGGAGTGGTTCAACCCCAGTTTCAGGCAATGCACACTGTCCTTGTGTCCTTAAGCAACTAATTTCAACCACCTTTGACAAAGTATGAAAGTCTGGGGAGATGTCACTACTACTATTACTACTACTGCTACTATCATTTAACATAAGCGGGAGTTTGAGTGACCTAAAACCGCTTGCATATTTTAAAAAGACACACATTCTTGCTGAGAAAATGGGGCTACTCATGTTATAATTACATAATAATAGCATCCATACAACTGTCTGATACAACAATTTCCCCATTTGATAATAAAAAGTTGGAAGTCTGCCTATATAATCAGTTACATACCATGAAACCTGACTCAGCTGAAGTAAAGTTTGTGTCTCTTTTTGGAGGCACTCAGTCATGATATTATTACTGCTTGTTCTGGAAATATACTTATTGAAATTGCAGTAAGAACATCTTCTGAGACAGTAAGGCCACTGCAGAGGAGAACAAAAAGACACTGACGAAAGATGTTCACAAGTTATAAAAATAGAACATCTGAAGGACGTTTGAGGTAATCAAATGTGCTATCGTCAGACTAACTCACATGCACGTAGAGGGAAGCAGTTTTCTGCAATTCATCCTCACTTCGGTTTTCTGTTTTAGGATTGTCAGAGAATAAATACCGGGGTACAACGCGTGCACAGGTGGGCACGGCAGGTCTTAGCGCCAGAGAAGTGTGAAAAAGCATCTTGAAGGAGCGTTAAAAGTGTAACTGATGGTCATTTAGGTTTCTTCATTTTCATAAAGGCATTCTCAGTATATATAAAGAAAATACATAAATGGGCTTACATGCTAAAGACAAGCCACATTTGACAATTCAAATCAAAAAGGTCAACTATTTACTTTTGCAGCTCATGCTTTGAACAGATGATCCCATGTGCCGGATGTGACGTCAAGGTGAAACTCAGCGACTTCCTGTTTCTGTTATATAAAATACAACCACACGGAGGCGCCAGAAACAGTACGTTTTATTCTCAGTAGCAAAACAAACCACTTTCTTGAACGATTTCCACTATTTTGCTTCCTCAAAGGTAAGCCTATATGTGTTTATTCTGTTTTTTTGTGCTATAACCAATACAATGTTATATAATCCCATGTTTAAGTAATGGTGTTAATAGTGTGTATGCTACATTTCATTTTATTTCTCTCTTTATGAAGACGAGATGCCACCAGGTCACGTTACAGGTCAGATCTGGCTCACAGTAAGAATATATGCTTAGTGTGAGACAAGCAAGTAGTGGACCCTGCACCAGGAAGGTTACATAGTTATAGTGCACCTTTAACTTAAAAGGCCTACAGAAAAGTTTTGAGTTGAACTTGGACCTTACCCAAGTTATTTAATGAACTATTGATTATACAGTACTGTAGTAAATAATTTGGCTTTGTGACTATGAAACGACCTTGTAACGTTGCCTTTGGATTACACATTTTTCTGATTATTCATGTTTCTGTAACAGGATTATTAGGACTAATTGTCTGAGCGGAATTCAGCATGTTTACTCCTTAGTAGACCTCATTATGAGCTGATTGAGCTTGCTCCTACTCTCAGACTGTGGGACCTCTGCAATTAAGTCTGGCCCTGATTGCACTTCAGCTGCACAAAAGTGAAATTGATCAATTACCATTACCCAAAAATAAAGATGAACAATCTACATACTCTAACATGCTGGGGGATTTAAATCTTCATAATAATTCTTATAGCTTATAACACACTTCTGATATAAGTCTATTGTTTTATGTTTTGTTTTTTGTTTTTTGTTTTTTATCTAGACTGAGAAACATCAATGAGTGCTTAGCCTGGAGTCATTTTCCACTCGATATTAAATCTGTTGCACAATTCTGTTATCAACAATGTGCATGTTGGGGGATCTGAAACCCATGAGTTAGGAGCATATCAAATCCCAGTTTGGTTAGAACTTGGAAGTGTTTGCAACATTGAAATGGATAAGAGAAAGAAAGGTAGGAGATGAAATTTTGGTTATTCGGGTGGAACTAAGAAATAGCTTAGGTTTGCTTAGGTTTAGTTCTTGGAAAGATGTCTGCGTAATCCCTCAATTGTCCAGGTATGAACCATAGTAAAATAAAAATTGTATTCTGTCAACCTAGGTTGTTTTAGGCACTTTACTTTTTAATTAATCTTTCTGTTCTTAAGTCAAAGCAAAGTTTCTTGATTATTTGGCATACTTTTTACTATCTGACTACTACTACTACAGACCATCATTAAGGGCATGTCGTCACTAAATCTGGATTTTAAAGAGGTAGTCCTAATTCAGAAAATACTGAGTTTGTAAACATTGCATACAGAAATACAATTGCAATAAACATGTGTTCACTGGGACCCAAAATGTTGTATATCTTGCCTCATTTTACCCTAGCCTGATGCATATACTCTTAACTCTAGCATTTCTTCTTAGGCTCTGCTCTTGAACTGAGGTTGATGGTGGTCGGCAGCAGTGGTCCTTCCCAGTTCCAATTGACCAATGCCATATTAGGACGTGAGGAGTTCCCTAAGGACGTTTGCAGTGTATCCTGCTCCAGTAAGAAGAACGGGGAATTGGCTGGAAGGCGTGTAGCTGTGGTCAACGGACCCAACATCTATGATAAAGACATAACAGCAGTTAAAAGGAAGAATGAGCTGAGAAGGTCCAAATGCTTGTGCATACCTGGACCACATGCCTTTCTGGTTGCGTTTGACGTGGACAATATATCCCTCAATGACTTGAAAACCACCAAATTACTGAAAAAGCGCTTTGGAAGAAACTGTCTGAAACACTGCATGGTCCTGCTTGCACATGATGGACCACTAGAGAGTGCTGTACTGGAGGAAAGGGTCAAAAAAACCAACTGGTACTTAAGAGAACTCGTGGAGAAATATGAAGGTCGTTTTCATATTTTTAACAAGAACTGGCGGGACCGTAG
Organism: Periophthalmus modestus; assembly: GCA_019594935.1. Lineage (NCBI taxonomy): Eukaryota > Metazoa > Chordata > Actinopteri > Gobiiformes > Gobiidae > Periophthalmus > Periophthalmus modestus. Next base: position 22,324,824 of record JAIEZT010000019.1, read on the forward strand.
CCGCGATAGGGAACTGCTTCAGAAAATTGAGTGGATGGTGGCCTCGTTGGGGAGTGCGTATTTCTCTAGCAGCAGTTTCCAGAAAGCAGAGGAAAGTGTGAAGAAAGAGGAAAAAAGGTTAAGAAAAAAGAGAACAGCTGAGATAGAGAGGACTTGGACAGAGATGGGGAAGCAGTACATCGCAGAAGACTTGTATTGCAAAAGAGATGCCTACACAGCCAGCGTCAGTGCAGAGATCAGAGCTAAAGCAGAAATGGACAATGGTTGGCTCAGAAAGTCCTTGGCTCGAGGGCTGGGGACTGGACTGGTTGTTGGGGCCATCATGGGTGCTCTGGTGGGGTCCATAGAGGGGCCATGGGGTATGTTGTTGTATGGGGTGATAGGCGGGGCAGTGGGGGGCTCAGCTGGTGGGACAGCTCAGGTGGCAATAAAACACATAGAGAACAGAGTGGCACCAACTTCAAGATTGAACTTCAATTCCATCTTCATCAATCGCTTCTTTGCTGTTCCTCGCAGCTGAACTTGGTAACTATGTGTTGGGCTGTAAATAGCACTATAACTTTATGAAATGGTAAATGGTCACATTTTATATTTTCTTTACATCAAAGAATCACTCACCCATTCGCACACACATTCATACACCAATGCATGTAGATATTAGGGGCAAGATGGGTTAAGTGTCTTGCCCAAGGACACAATGACAGTATTCATCGTGGCAACTGGGATCAAAATTGCTCTACCAACAATGTTTATGTCCTGAGTCGGGTTTTACTGCTAACCTTCAGATTAGAAAACGGGCACACTACCTACTGAGCTATTAGTGAAGAAATAGGCCAATCTTCCTCAATTTATCAGACTAAAATTGAGGAACTTCAATTAATGACTTATATAGCAATGCAAAAACCTACTGCTCTCCCACACGCCAGATTTTCAATCCTACTACTATTATGATAAAACTTGTATTGCAATGTCTTAAGCAATTAATATCAATGTTTGTTCAAATATTTATCTCTTTAGTGCTGTACAACAAAGGTATTCACAAAGTATTATTACCTAACCAAAATTGAGGAAGAATGGCCTATGTCTTCATGCTAGAGGCAAGTTTTGTTATTAAGTCATTTGTATCCTTTTACCATATAAGTTGTAGCTTAAACCCCCAATTTACCACCCCTAGCTATGTTGTATCTGAAATATAGTATTGCATTGAAATGTTGTATAGTATCAAATATTATACATTGTTTTGCATTCATATGAATAAAATGTTGCATGAAAATGTATTTCCATTTGTAATGAGAGATATTTCAAAGTCAAAAACTCACAGTTAACATTTGCCTTTTTATGTTAAACAGAAAAATCCTTCAATGAAAAATGCCAAAATAGGACATGGATTGTTTTGCACTGGTTTGGTTACCCCTTTTCTTCTGATTGTTTTAGGTCTTAACCATTTCCTGGAGTTTCGCTCCTGGCTAGTTAACCTGTAGCTCAGATAACACAAAAAGAGGTGGAGCTTAATGTAAAAATGCCATTGTCAGAAGCACTGCCCTCTTTACTAGACACACATGCAAAACTTGGTGCACCTGTTACCTGTTAACCAATACATTTTGTGTTCTCTATAAGTTTGTAGAAAGAAGCCAAGTCGACCAGTTGGATTTGTGAAGGAGAATAACTGGGGTAAGAGTTTTCATGTCCATTATTTTATTGTAGGCCTATATATAACATTACTGATGAAATGTTCCTATTATCGGTAATGATTTTAAGATCACTTATGATTTCTCTACCTGTGCCAATGATAAATTGTATTTTTGTAAGTGAGTATACTTTGAGTTAATGTTAGTATATCTCCTGCTGAGTTTTGCTACAGAGTGCTAAACCTTTAGCTTCTACCAGTCTGACCACATATTTTCACTACATTCTTTTTCTGCCTTTTGTAGTTGCGTCATTGTATTCTTATAGCTCTTTGTTATAGCTTGGGCTTTGTGTCTATAATAGAGACTGTTTTATAGACCAATACAAGACAGTTAAATCAAAAGTTAGGTTGTGTGTGGTATATACTTTTGTGAAGTCTTATGTAATAACAGGTGGAATGTGAATCAAATAACATGATGTCTTGTTTGCACTGAGTGAATGCTGTTTGGCTGCTGTAAAAGCATCTTTGGTATTAGTCTCTGTGTACAGTAAGCATTTAAGCACTGAAAACAGCATGAATAGCTCTCTGTTTAATATTTTACATTTTGTGTATACGTATAGTATACTTTCTTTGAACTGGTACAAAGGCGCCCTTTGAACAATACTTTTTCTCCGTAACTTGATGAATTGCATTGTCTATTTAGTTTCAGACGTTTTGCGTGTTGTATTGTTGTAGAAGTAACATACTTACTCTAAAATTGTATTTAATAAAATTATTCAAATAAGGATTGCTTGGGTTATCATAGTCTCATATAAATCTGTGGGAAACACTGTTAATCATAGGTTTAAAATATCTTATGCAAACACAAAGTTTCCTTTTGTTCATGCTTAGTCACCTTATGCATTCCAACCAAAGTGCAACTGTGCCTTTCTGATTTGATAACACTCTTGATACTTTGCAGATAATGGCCTCCCCCATCAGTCTCCTGTCTGAGAAGCACTTTTTGTGTACTTTGTGCCGAAAAATCTTCACCAACCCTGTGACCATACCGTGTGGGCACAGTTTCTGCCTGTCCTGCCTGAGTCACTTCTGGTCCAAACATATGTCCCGATACTGCCCCCACTGTAAGCGACTGTTCACAGAGCGCCCCAATCTCAGCATCAACCATGTTTTGGCCGATGTGTCGGAAAAATACAGTAAGGCCAGGCCTCCTAAAGAACCCGAGGAAGACACTGTGGTACATTGGCATTTTAGGGGTTAATTTGGTAGTGACATAACTTTATGGGTGTCATAAATATGGTGTGATAATCTTACAGGTCTTTGACGTGGAGCAAATGGTTCAAGAGAGGCTGCAGAAGATAGAAAGGCTGAAGAACTGCCTAGTGCAACAAAAGGCGAGTAGTAATCCGAAAATTATACCACCTGTTTTGCACATTATATTTAATGTCTGGTTAATTTATAGTTGCATGTAGTTCTACAAGTTAAACAGGATTACCAAAACAATTAAACATTAACACATATAGATACTTCTGGGTTTGTAATATAATGTCTGCAGGATTCTTTTTTTTTAGACTTTGGTATGAGTTTGAACAGGGAGCTTTAAAGGAGTCCTTTCTGGTGGAGGGTTCACCATCTGCGTGTCTCCTTGGAGATGTTATTCCTTTTTTATTCCTTATCTATATTTGGAATATAGCATAGTATATGGTATTATATGCATCTGGAGACAGTTTTGCTCACTTGAGATTGAATAAAGGCAAGAGCAGTTTGATGCCATTTTGTGGAACATTCCTGTCAAAGCAATCACATTTCTGTGCAGACATGCACAATTTGCATGATTTTTGACCTTACATGCTCAGTTCAAAGGCTAGAACAAAAGGGTATGTTTATAGGCGCTATAGTAAAGAGAAGGCTCTTGGAGTTGTTATGCAGCCGATAGAAGAAGAGGATCTTTGAAGCCAAGATGAGCAGGAGGATGAGAGCTCAACGTATGATCTAAAAATGAAGATGCAGGTGTACAGCAAAAAGACAAAAGTCAAAGGTGAGAGGTACATCAGGGTCATCCAACTTATCAATTACCTCATCTAACCCCTTCTCCACACTTCTGCTGGAACCTTTGGTTACTCCATAAATTAAGCTCTTTTCCTCCTGCTCATCTTGGCTGCAAGGATCCTCTTCTTTTCTCAGCTGTACAACAGCCTCAAGAGCCTCATTATTATAGCCCCTGTTCATATTATATCCTGGGCAGCTCTCAGTCTTTATTTATAAAAAAAAATAAGAAAATAAAAAATATCAGCTAACTGTGTGCAGGCCAATGAGAGGGAATGTTGTTGTTTGAGATGCATTCATTCTCTTGATGACTGTTCACATAGGTGCCACAGGGGGGCAGTCACAGTGTCTGCGCTGGACTCAGACCATTTTTACCTTCAGGGCAAAACCAGACCAGTCCTGATTTCTATTGGAACCCATTGTATTATAGTGGTATTAATCATAACGTGTGTTTATAAGTAAATGGGGAAATGTGCATAAACCTCTCCCATTCAAAGCACAGTAATGCACCATTTTTTCCCACCACGAATTAGTGACATATACTAGGTTCTAATACATTCAGTTCAAGTTTTCCACTTCACTCTTTTAAATCTGACAATATTTAATTTTTTTTCTACTTTTTATTGTTCACTTGAGGTGTACTTTTAAGGCAATATGGCTATATAATATAAAAAATAAACACAGTATATATAAATGTATGGCCATTCAAAAATGGGGACCCTTGAGATTCCTGAAAGTGACGAATGTGAGTTTTTTTTTTTTTTTTTTGTTTAGGTTTTTTGTGTGTGTGTGTGTGTGTGTATAAGTCTCTCCCATTGAAAAGACAGTGATGCACCAAATTTTTTTCTACCATGATTTATTGATATATACTAGGGCCTAGGCACTTCAATTTGAGAGAATATATATATATATATATATATATATATATATATATATATATATATATATATATATATATATATATATATATATATATATATATATATATATATATATATATATATATATAATTTTTTTTTTTTTTTAAGATTTTCTTTGCATATACTTTTACAATAAAATACACTTAATAATGTAAACGTCTCTGTAATCCCTCAGTTGTCCAGGTCTAATTATTTAACTACCTTTATCACTTGCAAAATTCAGAATTCATACCTCAGAGAGGTTCGTGAGAGCCAGAAGACCTTCTCAGCCCTGGTCAGCGCTATGGAGAAGAGCCACAAAGCTGTGGTCACAGCCATTGAAGATCGGCAACGGGAGGAGGAGAAGAGAGTGGACAAACTCATAAAGGAACTAGAACAAGAGATTCAGGAATTGACCAAAGACACTTCTGAAACTGAGCCAACTTCTGCCAATGAGGAGCCAAGCGATGAGGCAGCGCAAGGTTCAGTGGTAAGTCCTGCACTTATATGGAACTTTTCTAGTGTAACTTTTCTAGGCAATGGCAACATCTCCTTGGGGGTCAAAGAGAAAAGTGAATGCATATTTGTAAAAATATTTTTTTGCAGACCGTACACCCCCCTCCGTGTCCACCAGAAATGAAGGATTGGTCCCGAGTGACTGTGGAACCTGATCCTTGTATTGGGATAACCAGACGAGCTTTGTGGGAAATGGTAAAAAAAATAAAGGCAGAAGTCTCTAGGCTGTCTAAATCTGGTTAGTGCAAAATCACAATAACATGTACTGAAATAATAACCATTATTTACATTGTATTATATTTCTTCTTTGTTCATAGAACATAAAAGAATTGAGAAATATACAGGTAAACTTGTATAAATTATGCAAAATTAGAGCAGCAATTATACCATATTCTAATTATCTAATCTAATTTTGTAGTGGACATCTATCTCAGCGCCAAAACAGCACACCCAGCACTCTCTGTGTCTGAGGACAGGAAGCAGGTCAGGCACACAGATAAGCTTCAGGAGGTGTCAGAAAACCCCAAACGTTTCAACCGCGTAGCAAACATACTGGCCAAGGAGAGCTTTAACAGTGGGAGGTGCTACTGGGAAGTGGAGGTTGGCGAGAAGATCGAGTGGAACCTAGGAATTGTGAGACAATCCATAAACAGAAAGGGCAAGTTTACAGTCTGCCCTGCAAATGGCTTCTGGACTTTGGGCCTTAAAAGCAGTGGTCAGTATCTTGCCTACACCTCTCCAGTCACCCACCTGGCTCTGGATCACAGGCCCAAAAGGGTGGGGGTGTTCCTGGACTACTCGGAGGGTCGGGTGTCCTTCTACTGCGCCGAATCTGGAGCCCACATTTACACCTTTGACGACAAGTTTACAGACCGACTACATCCGTTTTTCAGTCCGGGACGCCTGCATGGGGGCAAAAATGCTGCTCCCCTGATCCTCTCTTCTAATTTTTGCAGTATCTAATGTATAAAAAAAACTATGAACAATATAAAACTGATGTGTCGAATCTTCTCTATTTATTAACCTGAAAATCACATGGGAAAAACTATGAAAACTATGAACTTCATAACACAAGCCCAAGAGCCACTGCCATGCAAAGGGCTACACTAGAAAACTTCAAAGAAACCCGTAAGCAGACTGACAAAGAAAGAAGTGGGAATAAGAAAAGAGAAGGCTCTCAGAATCGAACAACTGAAACCAAGTGGAGAAAAGAAGTAAATGTGTTGTGAGTTGGATGGATGTTGTTGGCTGGGACAGGGGTTGACGAGGAGCATGGTGGGGGGCGATACCAAACAGCAGCCTATTGTACTGAAACACCAGGCACTGGGAGACACACTCGGACACATTCACGTATTCACACACTGGCACCGAGCGCATGCTTCTGCCCACCACCACCACACAGACTCTCAGTGGCATTTGGCAGGACGGACCCATCTCCAGTCCGGTCCTTGGTGTCCAAGCAGTGAGACTCTCCATAGATCCACTGCACAGCAGCTAAATCCTGCTTTGCTTGACAAACTACTTCTTTGGAGTAAAGTGAATTCTCAGGGCAATCTTTAAATCGGATGTCAAAGTGGACTGGGACAAGATAAGAAGCTGAAGCACCAGTCTCAGGACACCATCCACAAGGGAGAATCAAAGGAACTGATACAAGGTAACTATGCATCTAAATATCTCATCAATGCTGAACAATATATATATATATATATATATATATATATATATATATATATATATATATATATATATATATATATATATATATATATATACATATATATATATTATATATACACATATCAGTAAAATTTACAACACTTTGGTGTAAAAGAGCACAGAAATTCATAGAAGTGCAAATAAAAGAATTTCAGGAGTAATAATAAGTACATTTAGATTTAAAAAAAAATTGACAGTGGCAAACATTATATTTTCGGTCACCTGTTACCACAGTTATCTGTTGAGGTTTTAGTTTAGCGATAAAAGGATAAAAAGGAGGATACTGGGAGCGATGAGGACACTGGTCCTGCTTGCCCACTCCACAGGCCTTCATGAAAGCTGCTTGTGTTCAGTCTCCTCATGTTTTTCTGAGATAATCCACACGCCCACAGATGTGTGAAAGAAGGCTATTCTCTGCCTTTCACACTGGAATCCACTAAACATAGGCCTACAGCATGATTTCAATCATTTATCATACAATACAGTATGTTCCTTTCATGTTCTTCAGATCTTAATGTTTTTTCTTTCTTTAAATTTCAGGATACCTGTCCTGGACAAAAACACGCAAGAAGCACTACTGTCATCACTCAGAGCCTGTGATATCATCATCTTTACAAACTCACATTTTTTTGTGAGGCTAAAAAGACACATTTAAAACAAGACAAATCCAGTTGGTTTCGACTAGAGCTTTGCCATGGCGACCACAGGCATGCAGCTGCTGGGCCTGGTCCTGTCCATTGTGGGCTGGGTGGGGGGGTTTGTCGTGTGTCTCATCCCTCTCTGGAGAGTCACTGCCTTCATCGGAAACAACATAGTGACAGCTCAGATTACCTGGGAAGGTCTCTGGATGAATTGTATAGTGCAGAGCACAGGGCAGATTCAGTGTAAAGTGTATGACAGTTTGTTAGCACTGCCCAGTGACATGCAGGCAGCCCGAGGACTCACAGTCCTCTCCCTCCTGATGTGTAGTCTAGCTCTGGCCATGGGGGTCCTGGGGGTTAAGTGCACTAAGTGCATTGGTATTAACAGTGTGAAAGCCCGTATCGCCCGTATTTCCGGTGCACTCTTTGCTATTGCAGGGTTTCTGTACCTTGTGCCTGTGTGCTGGACTGCTCACTCCATCATCAGGGATTTCTATGACCCACATGTGGCAGCTCCACATAAGCGTGAGCTCGGTCCTGGTCTGTACATCGGCTGGGGAGCGTCATCCCTGCTCCTCATTGGGGGCTCTCTGCTTTACGCTGGATCCAGCCCCCCAGGTATCCCTGGCTCCCCCACCTTTAGCAGTGGAGACAGCAGTCCCCGCAGAACACCTGCCACACAGGTCAAAGGTTATGTCTGAGCTTTGAAAAAAAAAATTGCATTAATATCTGTCACACCTAAGTTTCCATTTCCCAATTTGCTCTCTGTTGTTATTTTATATTTCATGTTTTTGTTTTTATAATTTTTTTTTTTAAAGCTGCATTGTGCTGCATCAGAAAAATAGATCTCTTTCCATTATGCATACCTATGTTTGTCATGTAACACTGTACTTGTCATTGGAAAATAAAAATTACCATCTTTCTATCTGCTTTAAAACTTTTCATTGCTGAATTTATTCTTGTTTGAGGTCGTAAGTCTTGTTTGGTGACCAACTGAACAAAACCATATTCCATTATTGTATACAACTTTTTTATAACATCTGTGGTGTTTCTAGAAATCAAGTTTAGATTTTTGCCTTTTGTTTACTTACTTAAAATCACCTGCCCTTGGATAATAACATTTACATCTGTGTATTTACCACAGTGTATTTAAATTAAGTAAATGACACAACCCAAGCATAGGGCTACTTTGTGTGCACAGTAGTAAGCCTATATAATGATGATGACTGCTGAGGCCTTTCCAACACAATACCACTTTATTGTGCATTAGGCTACAGCAACACTAACAATTGGCACCAGTATTACTAGTGCCAGGTAGTGACTCATACATGACCTAAAGAGACCTAGTCTATATCATTGACTTAGAAATACAGTATTTAGAATAAGGTAGTAAATATGGAGCCAAGGAGACTTCTTTTCTAAATTGTAAACTAAAATAACACTCCAGAGTTGACTAATACTATACTATAGCACTTGTTTATGTAGGCTATGTCAGTACAACATACCAGTCTGACTTTTACAAATGGCGTAGGCAACTTGTTTGTGTGAGAGTGTTGTGTCTACAATGGGCAAAGAATGGGCCTAAATCTGCCTCAGTCACTAGACTAAGGTATCTGACATTTAATGTGACAACTGAATACAATTAATTAAGGAATTCTTCCATTTATGAAGTTCTGAATCTAACCATAGACTGCCCGTTGTCTGTAAAGGGGTTTTAAACACCTTTAATTGTATGTTTTTTCACCTAATCATTATTTGTCTCTTGATTGTTGTTTTAGTACAGAAACAGTTATTCTGGTTTCCTAAATAAACTCAAGTTTTCTGTGACATGATCAGCTTACTGATTTCAAGACATACATTATTTAATAGTGTGGTAATATTATCTAAAAAGTTAAATTATATCTAAATGACAAATCCAGATTACGAATATTATCAAAACTGTGAAACGCGTTGAGATCACACACCTGGTTATCTGGCAACACTTGGCGGAAGTGCTCCGAGCTAAGGCTAACTGAGGAGGCTAGCTGCTAACAGGCTAGCATCGTCGTTGGGAAAATTGTGGACATAACAACACACATCGACAGCGACTAACATAATCTTCTAACATGGGCAAAGGTGGAGGTACATTTGAACGGCTTCTGGGTAAGTATTAAGGAACTGTGTTATATTTACATGTACATTTATCAACCGAACTGCGATGATGTTGTTGGCGTATTGTTTTGACAAGGGCTGTGGCTTTGAGGCCAGCTAAATTGCTAACTAAATTAAATACTGTTATGAATGTTAAGTCAAGATATAGAATCAGAAGTGACAATTTCTTTATTTCACATTTAATCAAGTTCAACAGAAACTGTTAGAGTTCAGTTGCCCGTCGTCATGTTTTGTTTGCTTTTAGCTAACAGCTATCGTTAAACATTGTGAGCCTGATTGTGAATCATTACTGTAGCTTTACATTTTAAAGTATAGACATTCCTTCGTATAGGCTATTTCATTTGGCTATATTGTCATCATGTCGTCACCTATATGCTCGCGTGGCAGACATTTCTGAGGCTGAAGAAGTAGCTAAAGCTATATTTCTGTTAACGACATAATTAATATATGAATAAATAAAAACGCCAGTCATGTATTTAAAAAATCTACGAATATGGCAGCCCCAACCGTTCATTTCAGAAAATGTCCTGTCAGGTTTGGTAATAATCACCGTAAAATACTGATGACACAGCTTTATTTATTACATGAAATCTGAAATCTGAAATGTCTTATTAATATTTGCAGATAAAGCCACCAGTCAGCTGTTGCTAGAGACAGACTGGGAGTCCATTCTGCAGATCTGTGACCTTATCAGACAAGGAGACACACAGTAAGTACACTTGCGTAGAAATACAAATATACAAAGAAAAGGTAAATATTTAGTATTAACTAAATATATCTTTTAAATATCCCCTCAGAGCTAAATATGCTATTGGTGCAATAAAGAAGAAATTGAATGACAAAAATCCACATGTAGCTCTGTATGCACTGGAGGTATGTAATAATGATAAAAGGTAGCATTAGCAATTGTTTTAGTGATTCGGTCTTATCCAGTATGTTTTGTGACATTTCAGGTCCTGGAGTCTGTTGTGAAAAACTGTGGTTCTACAGTTCACGATGAAGTGGCTTGTAAGCAAACTATGGAAGAACTCAAGGAACTTTTAAAGGTGATTTTTCTTCAAATTCTCCCCAAAATAAATAAATAAATAAATCACTTTACTGACATATCTTTGTTGACTTGTAGTTTTGGAATTGACTGTAAGCTTTTCTATTCTGAAGCTTCATCAGTTTTCCATATTACTTTTTACTTGATAATAGCACTACTGTCAGGATTTTTACTGCATTACACCATGACCCAGCATTATTTGGTTGGCTACTCGACATATCATGTGACCCTACAGTCTATGCTAGATTTTGCTTCCTGGTGATGTCATTGCCTTGTGATCTGCTTGACTCTAGTGCATTTTATGGGGCTTCCCTTTTATTTACATGTCAGTCTGCCAGTGTTTGGAAGAAGGGAAAACATCCAAAACTGTTGACATTTATTTTTATAGAAACAGACCGAAGCAAATGTAAGGAACAAGATCCTATACCTAATTCAGGCATGGGCTCAGGCTTTTCGTAATGAGCCTAAATACAAGGTGGTTCAAGATACTTATCAGATCATGAAAGTAGAAGGTACGTTTTTTGTTTTTGTCAAAACCCATGTGTATTTTCATTTGAAACATATGTGCTAAAAGTAAATGTGTTTTTTTTTCTAGGCCATGTTTTTCCTGAATTTAAGGAGAGTGATGCTATGTTTGCAGCTGAAAGAGTAAGATACAGTAACATAATGCTCACTACCCTCATACGTCCAAAATAATGCTTGTTTTATGGTATATAGGCTCCGGACTGGGTAGATGCAGAGGAGTGTCACCGGTGCAGAGTTCAGTTTGGTGTTATGACAAGAAAGGTAGGCGGGACTTTCTTTAAACAAGGTCACATTCTTTGCCTGCTACATACACAGTGAAACATGACTTTGTTCTGCAATTTCATGTTATATTTACTTTCCAGCATCACTGCCGAGCCTGTGGACAGATTTTCTGCGGCAAGTGTTCCTCCAAGTACTCCACTATTCCAAAGTTTGGGATTGAGAAGGAAGTGCGCGTCTGTGAGCCCTGCTTTGAACTGCTCAACAAGTGAGTCTTGTGGAACATTGTGCTTCATGAAGTGTTCATTACTGTGTTATTTGGCTTCCCCATATTTGGAGAGCTATTGTGTCATGCTCTCTGCTGATTTTTAAGGCTGTTTGTCCTCCCTGATCCCTTTTCCTCACCAGCCACCCCTCCCTCTCTCCTTTACTCAGGAAAACCGAGGGAAAAGCACCAGCTTCTAGCTCAGCCGATCTGCCTCCGGAGTATTTGACCAGTCCCTTGTCTCAGCAGTCACAGGTCTGTCATGTAGATATACTCTTGTCTATTATATTTGCTTCCATCTTTAATTCAGCACATGAGAAGCACAAAAAGTAGAATTTAACATACATTCAAATTTGTACTAAAATAATATCTTCTAGTGGACCAACACACAAGACAACCTTTTTTTAGGCAGAGGACATCGTTGACCATTCTTAACATACCCTTTTGTCTTCTTTCGTTCCTCAAAGCAGATGCCCCCCAAAAGGGATGAAGCGGCCCTGCAGGAAGAAGAGGAGCTGCAGTTGGCCATTGCCCTGTCCCAAAGTGAGGCAGAGGAGAAAGAGCGCATGGTGGGTTTACAAGTTACGCCGTCAAATTCTGTTTTTGAGAATACATGTACTGTATGAATGCTTGTTGTTTTAATTGAAACAGAGACACAAGAACTCTTATTCGGTGTATCCCAAAACTGATCCTACTCCAGTGACTTCTTCAGCACCCCCTGTCAGCACTCTCTACACTGCTCCCATGGTAAGCCACAAACCTAATGCTGTATGTTTTGTTACTAAACAGCAAACTATAAACTATCCATTGCTCCTCTTAGAACTCCTCCGCTCCATCAGCTGAAGATGTTGACCCTGAGGTATGTTTTTTTTTTTTTAAACCATTAAAGGTTGTGTATGTAGGATGCGCTATTACTGGTTTTAAAAGTACAAAATTAAAATTCTAAACTTAATCTGGGTTGCCACTAGTGCTTTCATCTGCATGGTGAAGGCACTAGTGGCATAAATTTGAAGAACTCACAGAATTAATTCACTGACCTCTAACTAAATACTGCACCAGTATGTTATTGATTATTAATTACATTTGATTTGAACATGTTTACTTACTATCTGAAGGAATAGATGAAAATTTTTAAATACAAATCTTACAAGCCCTACCTTTTTTAAATACACACCTATTCTTTTGTTGGCTAATGTACTGTCATCTTACTCTAGCTGGCCCGTTATCTAAATAGAACATACTGGGAAAAGAAACAAGAGGAATCCCGCAAGAGTCCCACGCCCTCAGCCCCCGCTCCTGTCTCAATAGCAGAGACCCTACCAGCACCAATAAGCCAACCTGTTGAAAGTCACGTCCCGGTACAGCCTGTCAACATTGTCGAGGTATGCCAGCGCTCATAAATGATTAATAATACAACTTAAAATAAAAAATATATATATATTATTATATTGTCCCCTCTTATAGCAACAATACCAAAATGGTGAATCTGAAGAGAATCACGAGCAGTTTTTGAAGGCCTTGCAGAACGCTGTTACAACTTTCCTGAACCGCATGAAAAGTAACCACATGAGAGGGCGCAGCATCACCAACGACAGTGCTGTGTTGTCACTTTTCCAATCAATCAACAATATGCACCCACAGCTCTTGGATATTCTTAACCAGCTGGATGAGAAAAGATGTCAGTGTTTGTGAAAGTCTTTGCAACTTATATTGAGCATTTAATTATTATGATAATGTTTGTAAGGAGAATGTGTAAATCTCATGTGTAACAGTGTACTATGAGGGACTGCAGGACAAACTGGCCCAAGTGAGAGATGCTCGAGCAGCTCTCAACGCCCTTCGGGATGAACACAGGGAGAAGCTGCGGCGTGCAGCTGAGGAAGCGGAAAGGCAGAGACAGATTCAGCTTGCTCAAAAACTAGAAATAATGAGGCAGAAGAAACAGGTAATACAATGTCAAATGCTTGTTTTTCTTCATGGAAACATTGTTACTATAACAATATTTACTTTACAGGAGTATCTGGAAATGCAAAGACAATTGGCCATCCAACGCTTACAGGAGCAAGAGAAGGAGAGACAGATGCGTCTGGAGCAGCAGAAGCACACCATCCAGATGAGGGCACAGATGCCGGCTTTCTCTCTGTCCTATGCTCAGGTAAACTTCTTCTCAGACTGTTGAAGGTTTTTAATACATTCCATTGTCAAAACGTCTGCTGTAAATGGTTCCCCCTGTTCAGCGCTTTGCTAAAAGTTACAGGTCTATACTAAAATATAGATATTATTTAAGATTTGTCAAATGAGCTATTGTATGTTGCGTTTTGCAGATGCAGTCTTTGCCTCCAAATGTAGCAGGAGGGGTTGTATATCAGCCTGGGGCTCCACCCAGTTATCCAGGCACCTTCAGCCCTGCTGGCTCAGTGGAGGGTTCTCCTATGCACAACATTTACATGAATCAAGCAGGGCAAACTGCACCCACACAGTATCAGGCTATGCCTGGAGCGGCACCAGGTGAGATGTTAATCTAAAATACACTAATGCATTCTTTATTTGTGGCCACATAAATTCTGTTTTGTTTTCCCTTTTAGATCCCAACATGGTGAATGCATACATGTATCCAGCTGCAGGCACCAATGGACAGCCTGCCCCTCCTCCTGGCCAGGCCCCTCCCACAACCAGTCCACCATACTCCAACTACCAGCCCACACCTACGCAGGGCTACCAGGTTTGAATCCTTTCTTGCCTTAATTGGGTGACTGTCTGACTTGATTTCTGCGTTTGTTTATAACCACAATTCTTCCGTTCATAGAATGTAGCCTCTCAAGCCCAGAGTTTGCCTCCCATGCCCCAAACAGCCCCTAGTAATGGTATGGCTTACATGGGTTATCAGCCATACAACATGCAGGGTATGATCTCAGCGCTGCCAGGGCAGGACCCCAACATACCACCGCAACAGCAGTACATGCCAGGCCAGCAGCCCATGTATCAGCAGGTTGGTCAATATACTACAGTTTTTATGTTGTAATAACCATGTGTTAGAAAATATAAAGGTACACTAATGACGATTCTAACCATCCATTCTTTGTTTTAGATTCCCCCTCCTGGTGGGCCTCAGCAGCAACCACCCCCAGCTCAACAGCAGCCCCCGCAGGTGGTACCGGGTAGTGCAGAGGCTCAACTTATTTCCTTTGACTGAAAATCTTGCGTGCTGCTGCTCTCACACACTACACCATTCTCTCCTCCTTTAGCCTGTTTCTTCTCTTTTTGGACTCTTGCTCCCCTCACAGACATCTCACCTGACACTGCGCTGTGATGTTGTGGCAATGTGAATTTTGTGATGATGTTACGAAAACAGTTGCCCTCTTTCCCTTAGTTCAGCAGGGAATGTGAGAGTAAGGGTTGTAATATGTAAATCCTTTCTTTCTTCTAACTACCTGGCTCATCTTGTGTACATTTATGTAATATTTCCTAATTAAATGAATAACTATGCTCTAAAATAGGCAATGATATTAAATTAAGGTAATATCCTAATAATGGAGGTGTGAAAACATAACCAACCTTTTCATTCATATTTTTATAATTCAAAACTTGCATGTTAAATTGTATTTGTTTTTCTGAAATGAATTTGAATCATTGTAGTGTCACTCCCATTTAAAGTTTAATTGTAGGCATCTGTTTGTACTGTTGAGATGTATGAATGTCTGCAAGGACAAAGCACAGTCAAAGGTCAAAATAAATAGTGCAAGCCTCATCAAATCTGATGGGCAGTTCTGTGGTATTTTTATGCAATCAGGCAGACATTAACAAACAAAAATATAGTTGAAGTGGCACTCGTTAAAAATGTCAGTATAGAAATAGAATGATGGGAGATTTTATAATTTCTCAAATAGTTTTGATCAATTGCCTCCATTCTTTGCCCTGTGTTTTTAAATCTTGAGGCCATAATGAGCATTGGACCTTAATCGAGTATAAGTTGCCTTCATTGTCACAAATAGGATGTTTCAGCCATTAGGCTAACACAACGCTATGGTAGGCACTTGTTGAAAGTGATGGTGGCATGAAGATTTGCCTGTAAATCGATGCGCCGCATGTAACTCATTTTCAGAAATCTTGCAGTTGCCATTTGTGATCTTTATCCCGCACACTCATCTGTCTGACTTTAAAGTAATTTTAAAAAATATATTTAATAAATTTGGTTCTTAATTGTCACTATGGGTCATTTTATTAATGGTATAAAAAGTCAGTTTCACAACACAGGTGAAAGTATACTATATCTATAGAATAATGCATATATCAAAAGACATATTTTGGTTTCTCTAAAGTTTCCGGAAGATTAGACATTTATAGTAATCCTCCATCTCAATCTAAAGATAAAAAAAAACATGTACTGTAATTACATATTTAAAGAAGTTTAAAAATGGTAAACATAAATACTTACTATTCTCTCCATTCGCAGTCCATTTCCATATGCTATCTGTCTTAGAACATCAATATCTGGAAGGCCCCACTCTGGATTCCTGTAAATTCAGGGACAATCTAGAAGTATGAATCGTACCAAAATATAACTGGTAGAATTATGCTTACAGCTTTCTTATCTCTTCATCCAGATGTTCATTACAGCTTGGTGTAATGGTTCCATTTATTGCATAGACCTGTTTGAGACAATCAGCTGTAGAGGTACTTGGTTTCTCTAACCAAAATAATTATTATACATACCCCATATATTATCAGAAGACCATTTTGTTTGAGTACCTGACCTGCCCCAGTGAAAACACCCTGGAAATGAAAGTTATTGGATTCTTAGTATACTTCCCAATTAGTAATACTCTTGCTTGACTCTGCTTACAAAATGGCCTAAGGGAATAAAAATCAGTTTTACCTGCGCTGTTTTGAAGGAGCTGTACTGCAGCAGGTTTATGGCAACTATAACATCACAAGAATTAGCAGAAAGGTTTCCCCATTTCTCCCAGGGATCACTGGCATCAAGGTGTACTGGTTGGAGCACAGTCTTTGCATTGGTGGCAGCAATGTACGCTTTAATACTTCAGACAAAAGGTCCAGTTTTAGGATTACATGAAAAGCTTTTCTATCATAGAAATTAACTTTTTCCAGATACACACCTGTCTCGTGATTCTTCTTTGATATCTGAGGGTTGCCAGGTCACAAAGGGCATTTTCTGGGCAAAGCGTATGACATGCTGCCCTGTGCCAGACCCCAGCTCCAAGGCAAAAAGTTGCCTGTGAGATTGCTCCTCCAGCACATCCTCCAGTACTGCAGCCAAGCTCTGCCAGTTCTTCTCTGCCTGAGGAGATACTAGCATGGTTCCCTCCGGAGAAGACCACATGCAAAATAAATGCAGGTGAACACTGAACACTGGTAGATGATTGGAGCAGATGGTAAGAGATTACTTTGTTAAGAGGATTTTCCTCAGCTCCTTCCTACTTTTTGTTACACCAGAGTATAGTTTAATAAACAAAAAGGCATATGTATGTTTTGGTACCAGTTCCACCTAATTCTTCAAAATAGCTGTATGAGAGCAATGACTGCGTCATTAATTTTGGACACATTATATATATACATTTTTTTTTTTTTTTTTAACAAATGCCTTATTTATAAGAGGCTATATGCACGCAAACGCATAAACACACATACACACACACACACACACACACACACACACACACACACACACACACACACACACACACACACACACACACACACACACACACACACACACACACACACACACACAAACACACATACACCTACAGGGAACGGTATTCTTTCTAAAGCACTAAACAAAAATAGTACGTCATATTGACAGTACTTCAGTTGTAGATAATCAATTCAAATTTACTTAATTTTTGTATGTGCGAGCCACCGTATGTAACAGTTCACGCAATGCATCTTGGGTAGGTCAGTAGTCGAGGGGACGCCATGTGCTTTTGAAGCAGAAGGAACTTGGTCCAAGAAAACTTATCTGCTTGTCAGTGGATAATCACGCCTGAAAGCATCATATTTTAAAAATCATGTACTGTTCCACGCGATGCCTCCGGACTGCGCTGCGAGCGGCCGCGCGCACGCACAGGTACGTAACAATACACGCTCCTGAGTCTGAAATCACGTAACTACACGATCTAACAGAGATGTTTGACACACGTCAAGGGCAGAAAACCGGTGATTCATCCGGCTACTTTTGATCGTTGTGTTCGGTTTATAAACAACTCTTGTAAAAAACGTGTTTTCTAATGTCATTCATGTCATAAAATATACTGTCCATAGCCGCAGATGAGCTAGTTAGCATTTCAAACCCTAACATGGAGTCCAAGGCATTGTACTCTGTTAAATTCATTCATCCATGTTGAATAACTTACTAAATTGCTCTACAAGGTATCTTATCTTTACTAGCATCTATGCATTTTACTTTATATTTGCTGTTTGATGGATATGCCTAAATTGCACATCAAGGTCATAGCTCTGTTTTGAGCCAAAAGACTTAAGGAGGAACATCCTATCCTCTGTGAACTGTAGGAACTAGGGACCCGTGGGTCACAGGCAGTGTTTCCCATTAATAGAGGAGACTATGGTGACCCTTCATAATCTATCTAGCTGGGCAATACATTGGTAAAACAAATTATACTTTATGCTTGCTGTGTTATATACAGGTAACCATTTTGAATCTATAATTGGTGCGTTTATGTTCAGTAGAGGCAATGAATGACATTTATACTCCAACATATTGTTATTATTCAAATATGGATAACTTGTGCCACCGCAGTCTTGGTGACAGCTAATGAGGTAATTAAATGCACAAAAGCAATCTGTATTTTGACATGATGGTTGAAAGAAGAAGACCTAGTCATTGTCTAAATATAGTGACAAATGTCTAAGACTCCTGTGTTGTAAACTCGTAGCTTTTTTTTTTCCCCCCAGACAAGAGAACCAGTTGCAGGCCCCAGCCCTCTTAGCGTACAAACTATTGAGGACAAGTTCATCAAACCATGTGGAGGCCATAGCCACCCCTCCTCTTGACGGAGCACCCAAACAATACTCTCCTAAAATTCAGCAACTTGTCAATGACATAGCCAGTCTCACTTTGTTAGAAGTTTCAGACCTCAACGAACTCCTCAAGGTATAGAATCATCTTGAACAAGTGTTATAAAAGTAGAGTATTGAGTAATGAATGAGTTTATCATTTAGATTTTATCTGATTTTTATAGAAAACACTGAATATCCAAGATGTTGGAATGGTGCCAATGGGTGCTGTAGCTGGAACAGTGGTACCAGCAGCTCAGGTAAGAACTGAGTCAACAGAATAAAGAAGTGCTTAGTGGCACACAAGTTCCTCATAATTACTTAATTTAAGTATGCCATGATGCAACTTGTCATGTTTTTGTTTGTATTTTTGTATGCTTAATAGGCTGCAGAAGAAGATGAGGCACCAGCCAAAAAAGAGAAGACTCACTTCACAGTAAAACTGACAGAGTTGAAAGCAGCTGAAAAGGTGAAGCTTATAAAAGAAGTCAAGAACTGTATTCAAGGATTAAATCTAGTACAGGTATGTATCAATAAAATTTTTACTCTATGCACCACATTACACACCACATTACAATTATTTAACAAGCACTTATATTGTTTGATTCTAATTTGACTTTGACCTTCTTAATATCTTATTTAGGCTAAAAAACTTGTGGAGTCCCTCCCTCAGGAAATCCGAGCCAATATATCCAAAGAGGAGGCAGAGAAACTGAAAGCTGCCCTGGAGGCAGCAGGTGGCACTGTGGTGCTGGAGTAGAACAGTTCCAAACTCCACTCTTCTTGCACTTCATGCTCTGTTCTACATTCTGATTTAACAAAGAAGAGGGAATAATCATAAAGGATACTGAAATGCCTGGGACATTTTCACTGAACTTGCTGTGGGACAACACTGCTTGGACCGAACTTTTAAGATGAAGATGTGCTCTAAAGACTGCCTTTCTGTTGGCGTTTTCATTTTTTCATACATGTGTATGATGGTGCTGTAACTTCTAGGCTACAGTAAAATGTCAAGTGCTAACCCAGTCAGTTCAACTGTGTATGCAAGTGTATAAAGCAGAATTGTAATTTGTCCTGGGTGCACCAGTTTACAAAACCTTAAAAGAAAAATGTTAGGTTTTGTTGAAAGTCAAAGTTATTGTATTGCTCAAGATACTGTTAATGATGTTATTAAAGTTGAACCATCTATATTATAATATATTTGTACATTGACTATATACACCTAGCTTATCTTAGCATATCTCCAAGTTCCTTTATTAATGATATCATTCAGCTTGATGTGCATCAAACTAAAATGTGAACATTGTAATTGACTTGTAGGTTATTTGTCAAACCAACGCTAGGTGGCGCTTGCAAAAGGATACTAAACAGATAAACCTGTCAGTTTTAATTGCGAGTCTTTGTGGTTAAAGTACACATACATTTTTCTTAAATATATCATCAAAAATCACTGCTCATGAACTATCAAAAAGAGGCTAAACAATGCAGTGGACAAAATAATGAAAAATTGCTTTTATTCAATAACCTTTGTGTGACTTGCTTATTGGTACACTTATTGTTGGATTAAATGGCAGATTTCTCTACTCCATAAACTCTCACATATGACCATCCAAATTTACACCGTTTAATGGCATGGTGCTCTTTTCAATGTACTCATTTCACAGCAACACTGAATAGTTTCTACATACTACTAATGGCGTACTGATGTACAATGACATGAGATGAGATCCACACTCTGTATATTGTCCTGTGATGAGAATTTGCTATTGCATTTATACAAACTTCTAGGCTTGTAGATATGTTGCTGAAATTGCTATAACTGAGGTCTTTCAAGTCATTGTTTGGTAAATTTTTGAGGGAGTTAAAATCTTCTGAAATGAACAGCAATGGGGTGTTCTGCATTGAATCAATGGAGAGAGCAGCTCCAACCATTTATACTGTGTCTCTCCAATGTCATTATTTGCCCAAACTAAGAATGTACCAGGATCAGAAAAAGGTTACTCATGCTAAGAAATAATTGGCTTTACATTTGTCATTTGTGGTATGCGAACAGTGTTGAGAACATCCCAATTTGAATGGGATATAAAATTAACGTTATCCATGACAGATATGTGCAATCCTCCTGTTAACAAAAATCTGCTCCATACCAGAAATGCATTATCAAATTTTGCTATCCTTGTCCGTAGAACACATTTTAGAGGTTATGTATTGGGGAATTTCCAGATTTTTCCCCAAACTAGACATTTTTTGAAAATGTATTTCCTTCAACTTTGTCTTCCCCCAACACTGGTGTCTAACTCTATGACGTCATCATATACCACCATTCTATAGTGAAATGGAAGTCCTTTTTAATATTGTGTCTGCCCTGCAATTTACTTAACTACAAAATAAGTGTTTTGTTTGTTTGTTTGTTTTGTTTTTTGGTTTTTGGTTTTTTGTTTGTTTTGTGTTTTTTTTGTTTTTTGTTTTACTTTTTTTGTTTTATAATTCTAAGCATTTGGGTCTGTATTTTCAATCACCACAAACATGATGGTTAAAGTTGTCTCGTCTCTTTCAATAAGGCCATGTCTTGGAGGTCAGGGGCAGCAGTGGCACTGATAATCTCCAGTGGTTTCCTGTCACTCATAACAGTTATGTGTTATTCATGCTTGGTGAACTGTATTGTGAATGCAGCTTGACATGTCATAACTTGCAGATTTCGCTTTATAGGTTTGATCCTTTGGGTGGCAATTGTATTATATTTTGTTACAACCAGATAGCCTTTTTTTCTTTTACTAGGCTTACACATGATTTTGACATTTGCTTTTGCTGCCTAGATCACATATGTATGTGTATTTTCGATGTGAAATATGGCACTGTAGGAACTAGTTCAGTCTGGAAGTTTTTACCATGTAATATGCTGTTTCATAAAATATAAGTTAGTTGTGTGCCACATTCTCACCAGTCACAGTAGGCTTTTGCCTGAATAGATAATGGAAATCACAAAGCAATGGAGAATTTCAATGCAAGCAATGTTTTCTTTCAATAATTTTGTATTTGTTTGGTGACTCACATTGCATTGCTCAGGAAGCATGAAATTAATTTGTTGAGGCACAAATGCATATTTTATTGGACCATAGCTGTATGCCTCAGTAGCCAAAGGATTTCCGGTATACTACAAAAGTAGGATAATGCTGTAGCCTACTAAAACATTATCACATTCAAGGCTATACTGCATAAATGCAGACGAAACCCATAGTGTAAAGTAATGTTAGATTTAATAATTATATATAATTATAATTATCCAAGTCATGTTTTTTTCTTCTCTGTGAGCCTCAATGTGGTGTTTTGCCATCTATTTCTTTGCCCAAACATTTACTACCATTCTGATTCAGCTTATGGTCAAGATAACATAATTAACACAATTTTCACCCATAGCTGTGTCATCCCTCTGTCGTCGGTATGATCCATAGTAAAAGAAAAATATAAAATCTATCAACTGGACAAAAGCTGGAGGAGTGAAGGCGTTTTGCTGCTCATCCAAGCCACTTCTTCAGTTCTGGTCAGATTACTGATGGACACTGCTTTATACCCATAGCCTTTTTCTTAACTGGGTCTGTGAGTCCTCATGAGTGTGTCTTGGCTTTGTGTGGCCACATTTTACATCGATCCAGGTATTACTTTGCTTTTAAGTTGCTGTGCCATACATCATTGTCAGCATTAATAATGTTTTTAACCCCAACGGTTTGGTTCATATGTGAATTTGCACATCCATTATGAAGGATTTTGTGAAACTGACAATAAAAGGAATAGACAGATGAATTCTTACCTTTCTTAAAGAAGTGTCTTGGACTGTATTATGATTAAGCAGTGCATTCAAATAGGCCCAAAGTCCTAAAAAAGGAGGCGAAATGACCAAATTGTGTTGAATGTCTTGAGTGGCTGACAACCAAGCAAATCTGAAAGTTTCAAACGTACCTGGTTACTGTGAACACGTGGTCTACTGTTCACAAAAGGGGGACTGGGGGCACAGGGCTCAAAACTTTGACCGTCACATGTAAATAAGGATATCTGGTCACCTTAGACAAGACAAGAGAAGGCTGCTTTGCCTGGCAAATCCATAATTATCCATCCATCCATCCATCCATTTTCTTCCGTTTATCCGAGGCCGGGTTGCGGGGGCAGCAGTCTAAACAGGGACTCCCAGACTTCCCCCTCCCCAGACACGTCCTCCAGCTCCTCCGGTGGGACCCCAAGGCGTTCCCAGGCTAGCCGAGAGACATAGTCCCTCCAGCGTGTCCTGGGTCTTCCCCGGGGCCTCCTCCCGGTGGGACATGCCCAGAACACCTCCCTAGGGAGGCGTCCAAGAGGCATCCTGAGCAGATGCCCGAGCCACCTCAGCTGGTTCCTCTCGACGTGAAGGAGCAGCGGCTCTACTCCGAGCTCCTCCCGTGTGACTG
Organism: Periophthalmus modestus; assembly: GCA_019594935.1. Taxonomy (NCBI): domain Eukaryota; kingdom Metazoa; phylum Chordata; class Actinopteri; order Gobiiformes; family Gobiidae; genus Periophthalmus; species Periophthalmus modestus. The sequence goes on from JAIEZT010000019.1 coordinate 22,347,948, forward strand.
AGCTCCTCACCCTGTCTCTAAGGGTGCGCCCAGCCACTCTGCGGAGGAAACTCATTTCGGCCGCTTGTATCCGCGATCTTGTCCTTTCGGTCATGACCCAGAGCTCATGACCATAGGCGAGGGTAGGAACGTATGTTGACCGGTAAATCGAGAGCTTTGCCTTTCGACTCAGCTCCTTCTTTACCACAACGGACCGATACAGCGACCGCATCACTGCAGACGCTGCACCGATCCGCCTGTCAATCTCGCGTTCCATCCTTCCCTCACTCGTGAACAAGACCCCGAAATACTTGAACGTCTCCACTTGAGGCAAGGGCTCACCACCCACCCGGAGAGGGCAAGCCACCTTTTTCCAGTCGAGAACCATGGCCTCAGATTTGAGACAGCTGATTCTCATCACAGCCGCTTCACACTCGGCTGCAAACCGCCCCAGTGCCTGTTGCAGGTCCTGGCTCGAAGAAGCCATCAGGACAACATCATATCCATAATTATATCTCTATTTTTTATACAGATGGGTATCAGTCTGGTCCCCACTCCCTCCATTTCGCCTCCACCCAGGCTCAAACATAGCTGCAATCACAGATTTGTTTTTTGTTTTGTTTTGGGGATTTTTATTGGTCACCCATCATTTGGTGTTTCTCTCATTGATTCTGCAGAAATCTGAGATGTTTTTTTTTTTTTTTTTTTTCAGTCCACTGTGATGTTTTTCCTTTTTTTCCCCCCGTTTCCCCACTCATAATATCTGGACATGTTCCTGACTGGCAAATCCACCTGTTAATCACAACCATCTCATGAATATTCAACGATGATCAAGGATCTCATTCATATCTTCATAAAGTATTGAAGAAATGTGTATTCTGGATCCCGGACAAAAGGCTTCTTGCTGAACGTAAAAACGAAAAACGTAAGTTTAATAAAGTTAATAATATTATCAACTTTGGCATAAACTTTGGCCTCATCACCATACTGAGTGAAAAGACAACAATAAAGTCATCATATCCTGAGTTGTTTATTTGTTTTATGTTTGTGTTATGTTAAGTTTTTCACTTTTTAAATAGAATCTAGCTCAAATCAGCTCTTGCTTTTTAGCTCCTTAACTACATCTGGTCTGATATTCTCAGGTAGATATTCAATATCCTAAACCATTTACAAAACAAGAACAAAGATCCTTCCAACCTTTCTACAAGGACTTAAACATTTCTAACTAATTAATATCAGTTATTATTGTGCTATTTGTACTATTGTGCCTTCTGGTGTAACTCTAGAGGACTGCAGTCTATTATTTCTAAGGCTGCTGGTGTGGACCCATGGCACAGTCTCTCACCAACGACACATACATACAGCTGCTTACAGTTTAATCCAATAAAGGTAATTGTCATGAACTGAATTTCCACGTTCCTGTGCAGTGATGAAAGCCAATGGGGACAATCTGACAATAAACATATGGATCTAATTTCCCACAGCAGTTTTAGGGTAAAACAAAAACTGGCAGCAGATGTTTCCCAGCTATGAAAACCATAAGGATGAATAATTTATTGGAATTAGTAGTCTTGAATAAATTACATTTAGGCCTACACATATACATTTGGCATTTTAGAAAAGTAATTGCACCTTTTTTCTATCTCTATTTTAGTCATAGTAAAAGCCAAAGTTGAAGGAGTAGGCTCTTCCAAGCTGCTTCTTCAATTCTGGTCAGAATACTGATGGGCACTGCCACTCACTCTATTTTAGTCACTTTAATTGTAACACCTTGAACTGGTTACATCACAGTAATTACAAGGAAACATCTTGGATAATAGGGGATAGGTAGGGGAAGTGTATTTTGGCACCCTGGTTCCATAATATTATTAATAAATTGCTAATCATGTTTCTGGATGCAGTCTTCATACTGTGAAATAGGTGCTAATGTATGGTTAATCATATTACCAAGAAATTATGTAGAATGACAGATGTGTTCTGTAGCTACCATAATTACTCTGTTATTGTTGCCATTCTTTTGGTACTGTCATCCTGCCTCCACCGTTAGGAAGACAGCGCCAAAACCTGTTTAAATCAGCTAAGTGGACACATCACAGCAACATCAAGAGATCACTCTGAAGAAGAGCGCTAGTGAGCAGTCCAAACTGTCAAACTAAACCTCGGTCTGAAAAAGGAACCTATGAAAATAAATATCCAATTGCCGTGCTATTACTGCGTTTTAAAGTACACTGAACTTGCCACCACATCTTCAGAATTATTGGTTTTAGTTTGAAATGGTCACAGTTTTATACAAGATGTTAACCTGTTTTCTTTCTCCCGACTCAGAAAAATACCCCTTTCTATTGTTTTTTATCTAAGTCAACTAAAATGCCAGGTGTTCAAGCAGAGGACTGGCGGGTCTCCTTTGACCTTCCTGCGCACAGGCTTTTGCTATTTGCCTTGTACAACCTCACCTTTATTGTGTGTACCCACATCCTCCGCTCTGACGCAACTCCTCTCTTCCTTGTGTCTCTGTTTCTGTAGGCCACCTGAAAGAGTGCTGAGCCAAGTCTGACAGCTCCTGATGACGGATCTCAAGTCTTTACTTCCAGATCCAACTGAAACGGTTTTTGAAAAGTATCCTTAAACCCATTTTTAGAGAAGACATCAATCTGGTATTTATATTAAGCAGGAAAGTAAGGACAATTGCAGTTTCCTTAATTACACACATCCTCTTTTTAGGAATCATTTTGCCTGTAATTCATTGTCTGGTGATGGCACTGTTTCCTGGTTTGGATGCAAAATGGAAACCTTCACCATGCGACTAACAAACTCTCTATTCTCTAAAGGTTTGGCATTTTTCTCTTGAATTCCACCTCATTTTTTATCTTTCCTGCCTTAAGCAATTAGCACTCACATAAGGCAGACTAAAACTAAAGGGCACAATGTCACCAACCCATTGCAAACTTTTCTTGTGACTAGATTTCTTGAGCAATTTAAACATCTGTCAATGAATGCAACATGCATTCCAGGACATCTCCATGGAGACCAAAAAAGTAAAATACATTTAAAGTATTATGAAGGAGAAGTCATTCCTATCATGCTAATCTCAGTGAATAAAGAAACATGTATGATATACTTGAGCCTATGGGACTATAGGCCCAGCATAGGACTGGAAATTAAGTCTAATTATTGGATGCATTGAAAAACCAACAAACTCTACCAATATAATAACTGCATTAATTATCAAATCAACCAGACACACTCTTACCCATACATAGTAGTTATAGCAGCAAGAAGAAGAAAAAAACAAAGCTATTTAAATCATTTGTTTTCAAAGTGATGATATTATCAGTGGTCTACATGTGGAGTGCCATAAATTATATAAATTACATATTAGAGCTGCTTTTGTGTTTAGGTTTATTATCAGCTAATTTTCTTGTGCAGTGGGACACCGACTCAATGATCTAAACTGTGGGGGATGACATTAGTGCATATATGGCTCATGTTGGGACCATTAGAGGAGCATAATCATATCAGTACACTCACTGAACTCACACAATATTTGTAACTTCCTATTAATAACTACAGCATAAAGCCATCGCATTCAGTGCTTTCATAATCAACTTGTTTTGCTCTTAATTTCACACAAGATTATATTCAAGTTTGTGGAAAGCAGGGAAGCTCAGTCATGCAGATACGCAGAAAGAGGTCACCACTGGAGGTACGTCCTGTAGCCTGTGTTTAATACAGTCATGTTTTTCCTAAGGGGATGCCATTTTTTATAAAGTTTCTCATTACAATCACAGCAATTACTACAGCTGTCCCGTGGAGGTTGTATGTATGGTGAGCACGTCTGAGTACGCAGTTTAAAAGGCTGTTTTATTAGTCAGGAACACACATCATGAGTTAAAATGCTGGTAGGGTTTGTAAAAAGGGGACGCCTGGAACCTACAAAATTAGGTGGTTAATTGCAATTCATGTGGACTGACAAATGGTTCTGACAAGTTCACACTGTTTCGCGGCCTGCCTATAGATATTGCTTGCCAGTTTTTTGTCATTTATCAAATTGGTTTACTGCCATATGCTCTTGACTCTAAACTTGGCTCAATCTGTCAATGTTAAACAAGCAATTTAAGGCTGTGTTTATTATAAGTGGTCTCATTATTTAAAGTGTTGTACTGTATTTTCACTCAGCCTCACTGCTATGGGAACATATGGATATTTCTTTTTTATCTCTAAGTAATGATGTTTTAGTATCTTGAATCAGACTTAGCGTCCATTTTGGGTTATTATTTTTGTTTTCTATTTAAAGTTTTGCATCAGATGTGTATATATGTAAGCGTTAATTGACTATGCAACACCAACATGGGAAAAGTCACCTGAAAAATTTGTGTGTTATGTAATGCCTAAACAGTAACTTAAAATGCAAAAGCCACTGACACGGGCATAAAGTAGATTGTTTCTGCTTTGGGGAATCTGGTAGAAATGTAAAGAACACTCAGTTTGTAGCCAATGGACTATAAAATGATATGCAGCATGGACAGGAAGTGAAAGCAGACTCAGCCAAAGCATAAACAACATGAACTTAAGTGCGTTGTGAGCATTGTGTTGCTCTATATGAAATGTAATAGGTCTATAAAACTTAGGGTATTATATTAATAGCGATTTTTATTTTTATTTTTAATGTAATTAGATTTTTTGAATTTTCAAATTAAGATGCAGTTCACTGTGCAGTTTTAAATGTGTCGTGGAGCATTAACATTTGAGAGAAGATTGAATATGTGTGTTGATGTTCTTAGCATTACCATAAATAGACAAGATATTTTGTATTACCTAAATAAATGCAGCCAAATTCAAATTGGGCTTTGATTTTGCACAACCATACAATACAATACAACTGTTTTAGACTAATGAAACAATTTATCTATTTTCCATTTTTGTTTCAATAATAAACAAATGGAGCATACATTCAGAAACAGCCAAAACAACATTTAATAAGACAGTCTTATTAAGGTGTAAATTTTTGTATTGCCTTATAATGTGTTGATGTTTTGACTGTGTAAAAAGCCTAATATATGAGAGCAATTGAGCAACCATTGAACAAACAGCAATGTTCTCCTCGGCGTTAACTTGTTTATTGTGAACTGGCTCTTACCTGTGTTTTACATGAATGTGCCTCAGGATAGTTCTTTATCTATTATCTTTTAGTGTTTGTCACCCCATTATCAAACAATTGCCTTTCATTTCCTTTGGTTTATACGTTTACCAAATTGAAACGGCTTACAAAAAACAGCAGATTCAAATATAACCGGTATATCTCACATAAAGGAAATAATGCCCAGAATTATAACCCCAAATGTTTGCTCATAAACAGCCCACATTGGTACAGCCTGTTTTGCTACGTCTTTAAGCTTGTCATTACAAATCCAATATGGCAGTTCTATTAAAGGGCGGAAGAACCGAGTTAGGGGGAGATTGTTTTGTTCACACTGTGCCCTCTGTTATAGAAGCGTCCTAAACGTGGCGGATGCTAGTCATTAGCCAAGCGGTTTGTGTCATTCACCAGGGACTGAGCATTTTCTATCCAAAATGCACGGGGGTCATCAGGTCCATGAACTGTGTGCACTGTGTCCCACTAGTGACACATAGCTAAGAGCTGGCTGCTATTCTGTCTTCTCTCCCTATGCTGCTTCATTATAGTTGTGTTTAAAGGGGACATGTTGTAAAAAATCTAAATCTATACAATCTAAAATTATGAGCCTTTATAATGTTATTTTCTCAGAATTTGCATACTTAAAGCTGTATTTCATTTGCTTCATGCATGTTTGAGTAATCCTACGTTCCTGTATGTGAGGCTTGAGTGCTCAGAAAATATATTGTTTTCACCTACCCCCACTTTCTTTTATTTACTTGTGATTATTACAAATAATCCAGACTCTGGAGCAAACATACGTCTTCTTTATAAGGCCTCCCATGCCAACATATATCTATATTTGTAATAATTGGTTTGATTTATTAGTGTTTGGTTTAATTGTGCAAATATAAATGATGTTGTGTTTTGGCTTCCCAGATGTGGCCAAAAAAGGTGAAGGAATGTGTCTGTGTTTCCAGCGCTGGACTCCTGATGACAGTCATTTGGAGACACACAAGTGAACCACAAGTGGACCACAGCGCCAGCCTATTACCGGTGGGTGCAGCACATCTCTGGCTCTGGTAATTTACATTGCACAGACCCTTTGGCAAAATATATCAGTGAATGAACAAGGAGCATGAATGATGAGGAAAGGACTCTTGAAGCATGATAGAGGCAGTAACATCAGGTGCAGCCAGAGGAGAGTGATTACTATGCACACTCTTTGGATGTACAATTCACAAAGAAATTGTGAACGAAATATATATTTTATCAAAGTATCCTGTCTATTATTAGTCTTTTAGAAATAGACTACAATCATTATTCCTACTTTAGGTTGTTAACATTTTTACCTAGTTGTCAAACCTCAAACAAAAATACAAGCATTTAATTACATGTTTCCTTACTGTGAGCGGGCTCATCTTTCCTCAGACCTGACTCGTAATTTGTAGGCAGGCTGCCAACAGCTCATCTCTAAGGAGATGTTACTGGTATTTTTTGTAGCACTGTCTGTGTTTTCTTGATCATTCTTATCCTTAATCATTTGCATCTGTTATTTCGAGGAGCATCTGTAAAAATAATCTTGTATGTGTCATTATGAATATGTTTGGTATCGCTGGCATGTTTGTTTATGCATCAGAGTAAATTTGATTTAGACACTTAACCTGAAAGATATGGCTTTATAACATTTTAATTGGCTCCCATCTCATGTAAAAATCTATGCAAAAATGCAGCTCTACTCAAACTGCTTGGTAAAATCTTGGTTCTCTGGATGATCCTCCGGAGGAATCTATTAAGAAGCAAAACCAAATGTTAAACACTGAACTGGAGTGTCATGCTCTAGTAAGTTTAATGTGAATTCAGTACACCTTTTACCACCCAAAAGGGCCATTAATCCCTCTCAAAGAGCAGCAACAAGACACGTGTCTCTGTAATAGATTAATGATCCCCACTGAGAGTGGCACACTGAAAATCACCACGAGACAACAGCTCAAACACAAACAACATAATGTATGTACTATAGTGCTGTGTGTGATTATGGTGTGAATGAAAGAATGATGGTGAGGTTCAGCAGCCACATTTCAATAACAGCTCTCAGCAGGAATCAGGACAATGCTATTCAGTTTTGTTTTCCCCTTCTTACAAACCAAATCTGTCACAAGGTTTGTAAGATATAACATTTTGAATATGGGTGACACTGTCTGGATAGGTCTATTGAAAAGACAGAAGTTATCTGAAGATTAATAATTGTGACTATGAGCAATACATTATCAAACTATATTATAAATGATGTTGGAAGCACACATTATTACAGTTTCCCAAAGATCTGCTTAAATAATTATGCAGCCCTAATGTATTTATTGCCAAGTAAATCAATTGAGATTTAGTGCTAAATGTGTGCCCTCCTCCGGTTTAAAAAGTGCTAATTAGTTTAGACTGCATAAACATGTATTTTGTATTGACAGTGTGCTGTTTAACGAACCTAAAATGCATTTTATCTTCAAAAAGATTCATTTTAGAATGCTGTTTTGCTTTAAATTGGCTCGGAGCATTTCATTCTACTTTTCAGCAAGGCAAAATGATTTATTACATTTTAGCTATATCTACACATGCGTTTTGTGACTTTTATGATTAAAACAATGTCAAACAGCATTAAACCACAAAGGTGCAAGTAACAAGCCAATCTACAGTAACACAATAGCTTACGAATATAAAATAGTGTGAATGGTAGATGCAAGAAGTAAATAATAGAGGGCCAGCACAAAGCTAAGTTAACCTTTGCCTAATGAAATGTAGATTATGTTGTCTGGACTGGGTTTTATAGAGATTTGAAGGTTAGATCTTTAGGTATCTGTTGTGTCATTGCACAACACATTTACCAGTTTTCTTTTTGAAAGTTGCTGAGGGTGAGATTCTAAGCCTCTTTTGCCCCAAACACTAATCTGGCTAATCTGTTTGAGTCAATCCAAGGAAAATTAATTTGATTACGCACTCATCTCAGCTCTGCAACTGCTGCTCAATTGTGGCAATTTTTTTCTGGTTATTATCTAGATTTTTATTTATTTTTTTCTTAATGTCCTATGGTTACGTTTGGACACAGACATGTTTTATTTTTTTTTTGTTTTTTTCATATTTTAGTCATGGATTTGTTATGGTTTGGTCCTGTATATTGTTGAAGCCCTCTAATTCATCTTCATGGTGTTTCTGTTTTGTAGGTTAATTTTGAATAAGCCCCATATTATACTGATTTTAGTTCATAAAAATGAATGGGAAAGTGCACAAAAAGCAACATTGTTGTTGTTCATGATGTCATACCTATTGTCCATGAAATGTTATCTTCTATAATTATTTTTTGTGTGTTTTAGTGTTCTGTCTCTCCATTAAAACATAGGTAAAGTTTGATCCGTAGAGGTGAATGTGAGGTGAATGGCTCTCTTCCTGCAGTTGTTTTGGTCCTGCGTGTGCCTCATGTTTGAAGTCAACTGAAACAAGCTGCTTCCTGTCTGTGACCCCAAATGAGGACAGAAAATGAATAATGCATTTTAAGTATTCTGTGTTAAGTGCGCTGTTCAGCATATTCAGAGCACATTTAGACTGTATTGGTCTATGTGCCTTCTCGACTCTTAAAAATAACATTTCAAACTTGATTCAAATCATTTGTACTTGATACAGCTTTCGATAACACAATGATACTTTTATTACACAATAAAATATGATGCTGAAAACTAGGCCTGTTACGATAATTACTATATCAACTTCACCAGTGTGTGCTGGGTGAATAATATTTTTTCAGGCTTAGTATTTATTGAGTGTACGTTTTGTACTGTCTATTGTTGCTATTTATATATTGCCTGCCATATTTGTTTAATATCATTCACTTAGAAAAGGGCATACTGCTTCAGTGTTGTGAAAGTGGTATACAATTCACTTCAATAATATTGTGATATTTTCAGGATCACTATATTGCATTTCAAAGTTTGCTATCATGACAGGCCTATTGAACACAGAATAAAGTTGTTTCTTTAGTTTCTTTTCAGTATTGATCCTTGTTCAGCATCTAGTTTCAGTCCTAGTTGATAGTTGGTATTATTTTTTTTACAAGCCTAGAGTTGACAATAGTTTGAATTAGGGTGAGTGATGGGGAATTATCCAATCACAATGAAGTGTGAACTCTCAAAAGCAGCAGCAACCTTGATTTACAGATGAACAGATACTAACTGCATGAATCGGGATCAAATCGAAAAGTTTATATTATTTTTGGCATACTGCCCACCCATTTACAATAATTTTCCCTCTGCTCCACATAAGCCTTAGCTGCCAGCTGTTGATGCAGAGTGGCATTTAACCACTTGAACATGTTTGATCAGCTGTACCTGATTTCTTCATATCAGTGCTTGTTGAACCATGATTCAATACTAGTTTTACTATCAATTACTGGGTATTGATTTTTTTGACAACCCTATTACTATTAGTCTGTAGTGTGGAAAGAAAGGGGTAGTTTACATTCGTTATCAAATCTTAGTCATTGTTTCTTATGTTTTTTGGAAGCTCATTAGTTCTGCTTGTGTGAATTTGTGAACGGGGGTTGCCTTGTGGCCTGGGGCGTCTATGTCCTCACCACTGATGTTACTATGTATTTAATGGGGCTCTGTTACAAACTGCTCTAATTCAAAGTGACTCAACAGTGGCCGTGCAGCATGATGCTGAAGAGGATAGCATGTTGGACCTGAATACGAAACACATCCACTTGTGTTTTTAACATGAAAAGTCTGTCATATCACCCAAGTGCACTTTCAGTATTGATGGGTTTCAGCTTCCTGTTATAGGTGCCATTTTAGGCCTAATTAAAAACCCCACTTTTTAATACACTATTACTTTTAAAACATATATACTTTGGGTGTTTTAATTGCAGTGAAAATCCTAGTAAACATGCATTCTTACTGTGAGCGGGCTTGCATTTCCACAAACCACGGAGGAGGGCCTCGACTCACTTCTTTTCACAGAAATGTTCTCCCATTGGCTATAATATTTCACGAAATGACATAGAATATAAAACATAAAATCTACATGACGAATGTTTCAAAGTGTGGTTTCAACTTTCTATTTCCATGGAATCATGCAGGTGAAAGTTACACAGTGTTGTGTTAAATTGTCCATTGCTATAGCATCAATCCTAATTTTTTATCATTTTGAAACCAATGGATAAGAGCGAGCCCTATTACTCTTAAAGCCATATATCTGCAACAGTGTCGATCATGAGCCATCAATCACTTTTCCATTAGGACATGAAGTGTGTGCCCTCTAGATGTGAGGGAAACATTGGCTCAGAGTGCCGTGTATTCTCAAGCTTTGTCATTGCAATGAAATGCTACACATGCTCTCCATCTAAAAGACTGTCAAGGTGGTCTGTCTTTTCAATGAAGTGAATAGTATTTGAAATTCAGCCAAGGCCACGAGCCAGTGCTTAGAACCACTAAGGGAGTCTGATGTTCCCCTACTTCAAATCAGTGTGCGAGATAGCCAAACTCTAGGATAAGCTGGCTGCATACTAGATGAAGTTGTAACAGTACTACAAATTACCCTATACTGATTTTATTACCACAATGATAATAAACAAGAATGCAAAATAAGAGTCATTTTACTGATATTACCATGTGGTGTTATGCTAGTTCTGATATCAAGACTATTCTAAAACAATTGTGTCCACTATATTTTTTCAGTATTAATCCTTTTTCAGTATCTAGTTTCAGTCCAAGTTGAAGTATTGCTTAGTATCTTGATATTATTTTTTACAAGCCTAGAGTTGACAGTAGTTTGAATTAGGGTGAGGGACGGGCAATTATCCAATCACAATGAAGTGTGAACTCTCAAAAGTAGCAGCGGCCTTAATTTACAGATTAATAGATACTAACTGCATGAATCGTGATGAAATCGAAAAGTTTATATTATTTTTGGTATACGGCCCAGCCATTTACAATAGTTTTCTGTCTGCTCCACATAAGCCTTAGCTGCCAGCTGTTGATGCAGAGTGGCACCTAACCACTTGAACATGTTTGATCAGCTGGCAGACATGATCCCTGCGCCTTTTTTTCACCTCACACTGACTACACCTCACAATTTATTCCACTCAGTCGTCAGCAGGTAAAGTGTGAGTGCTCAACGACCTGCCGTCCAAAGATAACCACTCTGCTGCTCGCTGCCATCACCAGTAAACTCAAACGTGTCAAGTGCTGCGGACGTCAGCGGCTGAGTCAGAAACCGCACGGTCTAAGGGAGTGGCTGTTTAAATAGAATAAAGACTCTAGAAAGGGACATGCAGCCAAATGAATGTGTTTTAAGGCCAATTAAAAGAACAGCTTGTTTCGTATTAACTAGCAAAACTATGTTGCTTTTCTGGTGGAGGGTCTGCCACCTACTTGTCTCTATTGAGATGCTTTTACTTTACCTGGAATCTTCCACAGTGGTGCATTAAACTTATCTATCTCCATAGAGAAGCAGGTGACACTACCAGGCCAAGTTGCAGGTCAGATGTGTGGAGAGGCGACACAGTAAGAATGCATGTCTTCCATGGTATGTATATGTTGAATTATGAAAAATTAGTCCAAAATATTAAGTCAGAAGGAAGTGTATAATATTTGAACTTATTTTAGCAAACAAAAATTATAAAACCCTCAAATTTAGCCTTCCTCAAAGCCAGAAAACTTGAATTTGAAAGCAGCATTTGTGAATCTGAGAGCAAACAGTAATAACTAAGGCACACGCTCCAATTACCCTTTGCTCTTCTCCATTTTAAGTAGCAGTCACTTTGAATTACCACACAGTTACCCATTTACCCCTTATGTTCATTAATATCAATGCTCTTGGCTCACATGATTCACCCCCCTCATAATCAGACTGGAGTGCTCTAATGGAGCTTTTTGGCTCATTGACACATTTAACAGCACGAGCCTCGGAAGACATTCTAAGCAGTACTTAGTGTCACACTTTTATGAAGCTCAACCACCACATGTACTGCTGTCTAATTGGCCTAATTTGTTATACTAGCAAAGACGACACCACAGCCGCTCTGTAGATTTTATTAGAGACCCCCACAGGCACCTTTTTGCTCTCTATGTGGTCTACATAAAAAGATAATTTCACTGTTGTTGCTGCGTGTTTGTAGATGATTTGTTTACTTCCTTTTTGTGTGTGCGGAGTGTTAGCTAGGGGCCGTTTCACATTGTTGTTGTTTAAATTGCATATGAAGCTGACATTGTTGCATTTGAATGGATAGTGCAAAGCAGGGCAGACCTCTTGGGGCAATGACACTTGTGATAATGAGCATGTGCAGTGCGCCTGTTTATGCATTGAGCAAATGAGAGGTGTTGGTCGCACACCGCTAACTCTCCATCACCTATGTGCAATAGTGCAGATTGGAAACACTTAACCTCCAGGCATAACATTAATGATAGATACTCCCATACAGGGATGCAGTTTGAAGATATAACCCAGAGCATATGACAGCAGAAATAGTCCTTCAGAAATAGCTTCATGCTTGGGCTTGAAATCAAGTGGGCTACACTGTATTGTATCACAGTGTTTTCCATCACAGTGGCACAGTGGCCCTGGTTCCCATGGCCCCTCACGGCTGGGTAATGAGGTCTCTCTGACAGCCGGGAGTTGTCCTTCCCTCACAGGAACTAGTCTTATTCATTACTTAATTAGATTTACCCCCAGCAATAACAGAATATAGTATGTCTTTTCCAAATAGAATATTAATTTATTTGGGAAAAAAAAAATACATTTACAAATTACAGCTTAATTCCTAAATAATATGTGCTTATTGAGATGCATGTGAAGATGTTTTAGACAGAAGCAGGAAGAAATGAAGAAATGTGTTGCCTTGTTTTGTCAAGTGTATTTCCAGATGCTTTTATTTCCGAAAGAAACTGCATCGATTTTGTGGTCAAGTATTTTTCATCTACTATCCGCACTGGCTGTAATATGTTGAAAATGTCCCAGTGGTGATCCCACATTTCATGACTATTTTTTAAACCCAAAAATAACTACTAAGATAAGTTAGAAGTGACCCAAAATGACTCTGTTATGAGGACAAACTATTTAAATAACCTGATAAACTGTATGCTGCTGACCTTATTTCCTTAAAGCACTATAATAATACTATACTACATGGAATTCATATTATTATTATTATTATTATTATTATTATTATTATTATTATTATTATTATTATTATTATTATTATTATTATTATTATTATTATTATTATTATTATTATCATCATCATCATCATCATCATCATCATCATCATCATCATCACTATTATTATTATTATTATTATCATTATTATTATTATTATTATTATTATTATTATTATTATTATTATTATTATTATTATTATTATTATTATTATTATTATTATTATTATTATTATTATTATTTATTATTATATTGGGTTTTTTTATTTGAAACAGGATACTAGTGGACAGGGACCCTATGTGTTTATATTTGATTAAATCAAGAGCAAAAAACAGATTTTCATAGAACAAATAAAAAAAACTAAAATAACTCTCCAGCTTTCGGAATTACTTTTGACTCACACCTTATACCTAACACCAAGCTTTCGATTGGTATTCACACAACACACTTTAACCAAGGGCAAACATCTGAAGTATCTATTAAAGCTATGGACTGAGCAGACAGCAAGACAAATGTAGTTCAGTGCCAGTTCATGATGAGCAGAGCATCTGTCTTGTCCAACCAAATACCCCTTGTGCTGCTAATGAAACGTGCCCACTCTTGTCACTGTAGTGTGTCCCGAGCCATGGTGCTGAGGGGGAGTCCATGTGATGTACAGTGTCCTATAACCACCCTGTGTTAGAAGACAAACGAGGTGCTGTCATGGAGATGTATTGCTCGCTCACTGGTCGACTTGGCAGACTGTTGCCTACTGAAGATTGATGAACCAGAAAAGTCATAGAACAACAACTTGGTTGGAGTGTGCACGAGTTCAAGAAGTAAGTAAAGTGTATACTAAGAATGGATGTGGTTAAGACAAGTGTCTTAAAGATTAAGGTGAAGTTACACTTTATTGACTCCAGGGTAATTTATCCAGTATTAAAAAGTGGGGAGCTTGGTGTGCTCTTATTATTAAAGCACAAAACCTGTTTATCAATGGAACTACCTCTTTGTGATTATGCAAATACACAGTAAACCAAAAGTCAAAGCTAGTTGTACAATATTGTGCTAGTTGTGCTATAAATCAACAACTAAGATCTATTTGCCTGGCCAGCCAAGACCCTATGCTTTATAAAGACATTTTAGTCCAAAACCATATCCTGTATCCTCACTTTCTGATGGGCATGATTGACAGGTGGATTAACCGATAAGAGAAACACAGGGTGTTTGTGTTAAAACAAACATGGCATGGGTTCACCTTGCCATCAAAAATGTTTTTATAAAATGATACAATAATCCTGGACTTTAATCTTTAATCTCTATAGTTTTATAATATGCACTAACGGGCTAATTTAATTTACAAATGTTTTAATTTACACTTTATGTGCCAGTAGTAATTTATTTCAGTTTTATTTCAAGTGCCAAGGGTAATTTCTTAAGCTGAAGATGAAACATGCTGTAATATTTAGAGGTCCTATTAATATTCAGAACTGTAGCATCCTATTCGTCTCTTGTGTAAACAAAAGCTGCATAAATTCACTTCAGTGCCATCTGCAAAATTTTAGGGGATGTCAAATGATGCCAACATGAAAACTGAACAAATCACATTTTTCTGCATTTATTTAATTATAAGGCTGCAACTAGATGCTATCACCCCAACCTCCTAATCATCTAGTCAACTCATAATCATGCGGTTTCCTATATGTATTAACAATTGAAAGCATATTGGAAAGTTTTTTTTAGTTTGTTTTGTAAAAGTGGAACACATAAAATTGCAAGGGTCATTTGACTCAATGAGGTTATCCAGCTCATTGTTCTATTTCCCCAGTACACATTGAGAACAATTTGTGGTTCCGGACAAAAGCAGATGAGGCCTTTTGAAAACATTAGCTGAAATTAAAGGTTTATTCAAGATTTGTTTTTTCCACTCAGAGTTTTCCTCAGAGTCAGGCCTTTGTGTGCTGGTTTTCCATGCTTGTGTTTAAAGGCGCTTTAATGCAAGGGTCTACCACCTGCTTAGATCTACAGACAGATTATTGCTTTGCTTAGAATGTGAGTTTAAACTTGTCTATCTCCATGGACACAAGCACACCACCAGGCCTTGTTATAGGTCAGATTTACGGAGAGAGTCAACTCTTTTCCAAAGTATTTTTGAGCAATAAAAGCACCCATATTTGAAGAAATTAATGCATCTATAGTTCAATGCTATACTGTGGAACATTCCAGGCAATGCAATAACCCCCATCAGAAAAGTCACACCTTTAAATACATATTGTGCTTAGGAGTCTCTACAAGGTGAGAGAAGTTTAAATTCAGTGAATCTCTGTTGACCCCCTCTGGAGCGTGCGAGGGATTTGGACTCACTCGTGTTAATGAGCTGATTCTTATTCAAAACAGACAGATGGCCTGTTCACCTGAAACCACCTTTTTAAATGCAGGCATCCAAGAAGTAATAATTAACAAGCACTTATGTTTGGGGCTAGTAATACAATCAGTACTTTGTAGATTGAAAACACTGGTCCCATAAGTACAGAGTCTTAATTTGTAGTTATATTGATCTCATTCCCCCAGTGTTTTGATTTTTACAAATGGCTGGCATTTCTGTTCACACATTTTGAAATGGTTCCAGCATATTTTAATATATCCAAGGGTGTCTTTTCAATTGAGTAATTATCAATTATCAATGTAAAATGTCAAATTATCTTAAAAATTGCATTTAATTGTTATAGAGTCATTGTAGTTTCTTACCTTTGTGTAAGAGACTGCTAATGAAAACACCATGGGTTGTTAAATACTTTTTAATGTGTTTTTTACAGACCATAGGTTTGAGATAGAATAGGTTAAAATGTTAAATCAGTACAATCAACACACTGAAGTTACTGGCACATGTAACTATAACAGCACCTTCACAGATAAAGCGCACATTTGGGGAGTTGATCTAATTGTTATACCATTTACATCTTAGTTCTTTTCTTAGTTCTTTCTCATCTTAGTGTTCTGATTGGTTAAGAAAGATTAAAACAGGAAGCCCCATAGTTCCAGCTGACCCTTGAGGCGACACCTGTGACTATGAGTGTGACAAACCAATATAAAGGTTGTACAGTCTCGTTAGGGAGGTCACTCAGATGTCAACCTGTACATGGTGGCTTAGACTTCACTGGGCAAGAAAATGTTGTACCATTTACTCAGAGCTAAGGACAGGATGTTCACAAAATGTTCATAGGTTTGTGCACATGACGCACAAAACATGGTATTGAAAACTATAACCTTTCACCTTTTGTTGACTGCCTCGTCAACTTTTCTTATTTAATTTGCCACTCACTATCGTAAAGAATACTTTACGGGGTATTTTTGAACAATAAAAACATCCGTAATGAGATAAATAAATAGTTTAATAATAGTTTAATGCTGTACTCTCGAACATTCCAGATAAAGTAATAACATATACATGAAGACAAGCAGATGGAGTGCCCTCAGCCACAAAAGTGCACCTTTAAAGCTTTGAATTTGATTTGATAACAGTCTAAATTAAAGCAAATACTATATCATTATGAAACAAACAGTTCACAAAATACAAACTGAATTGAAAACTGTATTTTTATACATTAAACCACTGAGCCTGTCCTCGCCTAATGTTTTTCTACTGAAAATCATGCTGCTGATTTTAATGAAGACAGATGGGGATTCTGTGAAAACTTTGGATACAATTGGGATCTCCATTTTTCTAAGAAATGCATTACCCTGACGCACTTGGCCTCTGACACTGAGCAGAGAAACCACAAACAACATGGCTGTGGCTTCTCACCCTTTGGGACGATTGCCATTGGCCACAATCGTTCATTCTCTGCACAGATATTGTAACCCAGACTTCAGACTGTACCAAGAGTCGGTTTGATTTTAAATGTGATGAAAAGCTGGCTCAGGCATTATGGAAAGGTAAGACTAAGACCATGTGCACAAAAGCAGAACTTGGAAATGGAAATCATCAAAGTTTATCACTGACTTCACCCTGCCGCCTCCACAGTTTATAAATGAATCATGCTTCACTCAGTCCTGACTTTGGCAAAGCTGCAGCATAGACAAATATATCTGATGAAAATAAAAAAGACGGAATAGACTAGAAAATATATGGAGAGTGTTCACCACCCTAGAGAAGAGTTTGTCTTGTCACTACCAATTCTGTTGTTTAACTTGAACACGTATTTGAAGCCCAAGTACTTGCCTACCAATCCAATCCCAAGGCTGGCACACATAGACTGACATATGTGTGTTTATTTTCATCATTTGCCTTGTCACCTGACAAAAAACATGTCTTGTTTTTGGAACATGGTTCATCTAACAACCTTTTAAATTGTATTTGGCTTTTCTTGAGAGGAGCTTTTGAAGCTTTGCTGAAAATGGTTTTCCTTGTTGAGGACTTCCTGATGGTCAGTGAATCCTTGAGTGATAAGAGACTGTGGAAGTAAACAGCTGTGTTTTCACTATGATTGAATCAAAACACAATTCTAGGTGTGTTTTATTGGAGTTTACAACTATGCAACATGTTAAAAGCTCAAAATTGATTTTGAATAATCCTTCCCTTTACATGCACCTCATAATGGATTTCCTTGTAGTTTATTAATTTCACAGAAAATGTCACTGCTTTCTCACCATTTAATCATTATGAGTAAAAGGTTTTAATTCGTTTGCTCATCCTAGCCTGGAGAATCAAATAAGTCAAGTCACTCAAATTCAACGCAGAAGCAAAAATTACAGCAGAAGAAAAGGTCTTAAATAATGACAGGAAAAAGGCAATTTACCAATCCACTTAGCTGTGCACGCTTTGTAAGTGCATTTCAGCCTGTCATCACACTATTGATTTGAATGATTGATGATGATCTTTTGTATGACACTGTACTGTATATGTCTAATGCCCTTTGAGGTAACCACACTCATTTAGTGCTTCCGTTCTGACCGCCGTTACCATCACACTGTCTGCCAGATTGGATTTATTGCTCCTATTCTGTGTTTGGTGGCTTTAATCAGATTCCACATTAAGTTGATTTAATTTGTTTGTGAGCCAAGCATGAGTGAGGGAGGGATGGAGGTTGCGGTGTTGACACACTGTACAGCAGCAGTAGCAGTTTGGATGGAATTTCTGAGTCAATGTTACATGTTGAATTTGGTCACGCTGACCTGCTGCTGATGTGGGGACCCATGGGACCCAGTGCTTCCTGGGTGAGTTGATAAGGCCTGGCTCAGATGAGGTTAATGAGCCCCATAAACCTGACTGATAGATGCAAGCTCTGACAAACCAATTCTCCTCTCTATCTCCCTATACACCAAGACCAAAATGTGCTATAGATAACATTAAATGATTAAAAAAAAAAATCCTAAAAATAAATACGTAAATCAAGTCTTTGGTGAGATATCAATTTGTCCACCAACCTGGAGAATGTCAGTTGCTAACAAAAACACTGTTTTTGTTAGCAAGACACTTTACCCATAGTACGCACTCCTCCACTAAGACTATGTATGACTGGTTGCAACAGGATGGACAGCATTTGGCATAAAAACCCAAACTAGACTGTGGCAACCCCTACTGCGTAAAAGCATGATCTGAAATACTGAAAAAGGCCTATATAGACCATTAAATATGCAATACAGATGTTGTGACTAAAGCCACATTAGCTTACGTTCGCAAACCTCTCAAGATGTCAGTGTTGTTCAGTAATTATTATTCTGCTGATTATGTTTACACACGAACTTGAACTCTTGTCTCACACTTTTAGCTCACCTTAGCATGACATGCCTGTGACTTTTTGGAGTAATTGGTTTCTTTCAGTTAGTTGATTCTGCGAATGTGAATTTTAAGAAAACTGTAAGAAAAGTGTGACATTAACTAAAAACAAAACATTAGAACAATCCTAACTTCATTTTCTCTATCCCTGTACTATAGCTGCCCTTCAAACTTTCCCTCTAATGGTATAAAAAAGTAGATCTTTATGAAAAATGTCCCAATGTACATTAAGAGCACTACTTGTCTTCTCTGGTTGTATGTTCTTTACAGGTATGTTATTTGCGCACAGCTTGGAGGGATTTGTCAAACTGTTAAAAATGTATTTGTATCCATCCTCCTTCATGTCTCTGCCTTCCCCTGAACCAACAATGACAAAAAAAATAAATAAATAAATAAATAACAAAACAAAACATGCATTTATGAAATACACAAGACAGTTAAGAGCAACAACAGCAACAGGGAAGATATAAAGTACATTATTTTTTACTCTATGCATATATGAAGAGCACTAAGACGCTGTTTGAGCGCATTCCTTCATCTTGAACCCCAAGGTTATTAAATTATTCCTGGCAAGAATAAACCTGGACGAGAACACAGTTTGTCTTGTTCAAGTCTTATGCGAAAGCCTACAGCATTTCACATCCACTTTACAAAAATAACGAAATAAAATACTTTTAAATCAAATGATCACTTCTCACGTGACTAATCTACTGTGGCTTTTAAAACCTATGTCTCAAAATATATTTGTTTTTTTCATAATAAAAATCCCCCTACCACTTCATATTTCACATGAATCCAGAAATCAGAAATTCAAAATACACATCCTTTCACATACATTGACATCATTTATTTATTTCAGCATTTGGACATTTTTAAGCAGACACAATATTCAAATAAACTGCAACATATTTGTTAAGGATTTATTTTTTACAACAAATACATACTGCACACTTTTTAAGTATGAAAAATACACACCACCTGGGCCCTTTTGTGAATACATTCAGACAGAACCACTTTGGTCCACAATGGGGAGTGACCCGAGCTGCTCGCTTTGATACACATATGGTCGGTCACAGCTTGAAAGATGTTTTCTTTTAAAACAGAATTACAAATATACACTAACTATACCCATAGAAAGTAGCATATCACCCCGGACAAACACAATGTTTACCTTTGAGCAGCAGCAGCCTCAGTGCTTCTTTATTACACAAAAAACATATTATTTCTGCATTATCAGCACCTTGTTGTTATGCAAAGCTATTCTCTGCATGGTGTTTTTTGTTGTAAATTTAGCTCTATGCTTCTAGTCTTGACATGAAAAAAAAAATTTCCACATTGAATCTGAGCAGTGGCATGCCTTCTGGGAATGTTCTATATGTGACTCCTATATTGAATGGATCTTGCGACAACAACAACAATATCAAGGCATCGCTCTAGTGGCAAAGATATCTAGTGGCAAAGCTACATCTCACCTCTGAAATGTGCCCAACCTGAAAATACTGACAGACCATTCATACCCAAAAGAAATAGCCATTCATACATACAGACCTGTGTGTCATCAATACAGAATTACATCAATCAAATGAAATCACCTCAACAAACACCAGTATAAATTAAACATTGTGCAAAGAGTTATACAAAGTCAAGTTAAGTTCAGCAAAAAATGTCTAGCACTTAGCAAGAGTACCACTGCTTTTTAAGTTTAATTGCTTACCAGAGTAAAATTTTTTTGTTCTGCTTTTGTTCAGCCTGGAGAATGCATTAGTTATTATTCTATCAAAGATATCAAAGTGACGTCTTGCACAAATCTGAGCTAAATGATTCATGAAATAACTTAAGCACACAGAATCAAACGCCAGCCTATATTTAAACTAACACCCTGGTGCCGAAGGTGACATGTTGCATCCCAGTTATAGTTGCCCTTATTCTTTATGCATGTATGCTTTTATGGGCCAGGTTGATATGAAGATTATTTTTAACCTTGATTCAAGCGCCGGATTTCCCGTATCTGCTTGCATCAGGGTGGATTTCGAGGCTTAGCTGCATAAACGTAACCAGAGCTTATAGTATATGGCACATTAGCATGAAAAGGAAAAAACAGAACAAATTGCTGCCAAAACATGCTGTTACTGTTTCCATTTGACTGAGACATCAGCGTATAACCTGCCTATTTGTACATCACGTAACTAAGTAAAGCCATGAGCATTGTAGCTTATCTATATTTGATCCCATAACATCCCATGACCTCCTTTCATGTCATGCCAGGAATGACCTAGGGAGAGCAGCTGCCAATTTCCCATTGGATTGCTTGAGCAACACGGTTCACCTTTGTGCATGAAGTACACGTAACATACATAACTTATTTTTCTATAATTCCTATGAACACATTTACAGGTAGAGCAAAGCTGAAAAATACAATTCTCCACTGTTCTTAAGGTCTGTTGTTTGGTCAGTTGCCTTCGTGCTTGTCTCTGGTACCACAATACTGCTCAAACATTTCAAAAGTCTTCCATTTCAGTTTGAGGTGTTTTTTTTAGTATGTTTTCCCAAGTGAAATAAAATGGCTCATCTGTTTTGATATTTTGTACGGCACTGTTCAGCATGCAGCGGTCTATGTCCTCATTGACTATG